>BSYO01000014.1:18994177-19292789 GCA_033239525.1 Nepenthes gracilis | reverse complement strand
GTCACATATTGTAATAATGTATAATATAATATTTCATAATATTATATTTCTAAATACATAATATTTTAGAGTTAAAATATTCTATAAATATTTTTTATATCTTTATAATTATTATTTTTTCTATAAATTTTGAATTGATCACTCTATATAAATGACCTATTTTTCATATATGCTTGCTCATTTATAATGTGTATCCTTTATTTATTTATTATTTTTTAATTGTAGTGAGTTTATTTTTTATATTCCTTTCGATCTTATTTATTTTGACATTTGGATTCCAACACCCATACCCATTAAGAGGCGATCAAAATAATTTGTTGCTTTTTTTGACATCTTCTCTCATTATAAATGCATATATCTTTTATATCATCAATCTAAATTGCCAAAACTATATCAAAAATTTTTCAATATGATATATATTTAGTTTCCAATATGATATATATTAAGAGGGAATCAAAATATTATATTCAATAATGTAAGGAATATTTTGATTCATCTCTCCTAAATACCATCAAATCATATGGCATCACACACCAAAAATTTTGCCCAAACACATCTCAACAAAATAATCATATTGAACGAATACTTAGTCATATTATCAACAATATTTGATCCTTTCTTATCTCAACTTCTCTATCAAAAGAAATTTAGAGAGAAACTATCATCAATATCTCTTATACCATCAATCATCTTCTATCATCAACTATTCAAAATCATATACCATATGAGTGTCTTTTTGATACACCATCTTATTATAATGTACTCCATCTCTTTAGATGTGCTTACTGTGTTTTATTTCAATCCCACAAATGAAATAAACTAGAGCTCCAAGCTCGGTTATGTTGATTTCTTAATTGTAGCACTGAACATAAAATATATAGATGCTATAACATTATCTCTAATAGAACCCATATCTATTGTCATGCCATCTTCTAGTAGCACAAAATATTAAGCATCTTATCCCTTCTCTCTCACACACCCATGATATACTCTAAAGTATTTAATGAACCATTATCCATATCTATTTCTTAATCCTATTCTTATTACCTCAATCTTCCAAAATCTAATCCAACTTCAATAGATAATCCTCCTATGCTTGTTTAAGATGCAGTTAATCTATCCATAGATCCACCACAAATCTGTTGCTAATTTTTCTCTTCGTCGTTCTATTAGGGTACATAAGCTCCTTTTTTACTTACATGACTTTCATTATTTTTCCACACATACTGTATTATATAAATATATTGCCTATCAAGAAGTCAAATCACATCCATCCTAGCAACAAACAATGACTAGTTGAAAGTATTGCCCTTCAAAAGGATTGAACTTGATATTTGGTTGACATTTCTTCAAAAAATTAGTAATTAGAAGCAAGTAAATATATAAGATCAAAATAAAATCCAATAGCTTAGCGGAGTGTTATAAAACTTGTTTTGTTATTTATAATTTCACTCAGGAGTATGAGATTGATTATGATAAAACTTTTGTACTAGTGGCTTATCTCACATATGTTCGTTCTTTAATTACTAATGTCACCATTCATCAATGGGACATTTTTATATGGATGTTAAAAAATATATTTCTGTTTAGTGACCTGATCAATGAAGTTTACATACAGCCCTCGCTTAGGTATGACCACCCTTAAAACAAAGTCTGTCGCTTTCATCGAGCATTATATGACCTTAAATAAGCTTCATAAGCTTGACTTTCTAAATTTAGCTCCACCATTGCTACACAGAGTTTTATATCTAGTACTTATTACTCAACTTTTTTCACATATAGAGCATCATTTAGCTCTATTTATATTTTACTTATATCGATGATATAATTATCACTAAAACTGATCATAGCGACATCTTATATGTTAAAACTTTTTTACATCAATAGTTTAAGATGAAATATTTTAAAAATTTTAATTACTTTCTAGGATTTAGAATAACGTCATATTCTAATAGATATAATCTTCTTCAAGCAAAGTATACTTTTGATTCGCTCAATTATATCGACATAACTGATAACATGTTTGCTCTCATTCCATTAGAATCAAATGTCAAACCTACATCATAAGACATAGCCTATGATCGGCAAGTTATTGGAAGGCTTGTTTATCTAACTATTATCTGTCCTGATATTATTTATGCCATTTATCTTGTTAGCTAATTTGTTGCTACACTACAATCTACTCACTATACTGCTGTCTTTCATATCTTTTAATATATTAAATGATCCTTATTCTATGGATTTTAATTCTTTACTCATTCATCATTTTAATTAAGACTTTTTTTCTGAAACGGATTAGATAGGTGACCGAATAAATCAATGATTCACCACTGGCTATTATTTTCTCTTGAGCATATCTCTTATTTTATGATGAAATAAAAAGTAATATATTGTAACATAATCAAGTATACACACTGAATATCGAGCCTAGCTGACATTACTGTAGAACTTCTTTTGTTAAGCTAGCTATTTGAAAATATGGACATCAAATATTTTAATACAATTATCTTACATTTTAATAGTTAATGTGCAATATAAATTACACATAATGATATATTTTATAAGTCTACCAAGTATATTTAAAATAACTATCGTTTTATCGGTCATTACATTTGGCAAGGCTATGTACATCTTTGTTACATACCATCCGCTGGCTGGCTCATTAATAAATTTGCCTAGTCTCATGCCATATGATGATTTTGTGATCTAGTTTACACACTCAAGTTGGTCTCTATCTTACCTACTTAAATTTAAGCAGGGATGTCATATATATCAATAATATATATTATAATATTTAGTAATAATATGTTTTTAAATACATTAGTATTACAAAATTATAATATTCTATAAATATTTTCTGAATCTTTATAATTATTATTTTTCATATATTTTTTGTATCAATCACTCTATATAAAGCGTGATCAATGTAAGGTGAAAAATACAAGTTATCGCATTCACATTATGTGTTATTCATCATTTTTTTAACAGTAAAGATTATGAAAATTAAATCCACAAAAAACATGCTCACAAATCTTACAGATTATATATAATGAAAAATTCAAACACCCCGCTCACTTTCAGACGAAAGAAAAATAATAAGAACAATCTCTTACAACGACTCTGTTTGTTTGAATACGTTGGAAACACAAATGGTACCATGCAATAAAAAGCAAGACGTAAAGAAAACGATTGCATTTCTGCATGCTACTTTTCAGACTTCCTTAGAATGCACGAACTGTTTATTCGTAACACGCTTATTTAGTAAGTACTGTACTATACCCGTGCGTTGGCCAAAGGGCAAGCGTATTACATGCACTAACCCAATACGAGTGACAATCGCCAGTTTAAAACTTAGGAAGAAAAGAAGCACTTGAAAGCTGCAGTTTTACCTTAAAAGAAATAAGAAGGCCCCAAATTGAAGGGGTCAAAAGAGGGATCCGAGCTAGGATGGTTTGAGACAGGAGGCATTGAGCTGAAGAGCGGGCTGTGGACGTACCCAGCAGTAGATTCAAAATCAAAGTACGACCCACTTGATCCTCCCACCTCATGATCAAGCCCCGTCGTCACTCTACCCAGACCCAACTGGATCAGAGGGTCGGCCCAGGAGCCCTGATCCACCTCATAACCTGAACCCAAAACCTCATCGGGCAACGGAGGCAGCTCCGAATCACTACTGCCATTATACTCATAGTTGAATAAACTCTTGTCGTCTATATGATGATGAAAAACACCGGTAGAAGTGGCAGGGGGCACTACTTCTCCTGCTATAAAGTGGTCGCCTGGTGAGACATCGTTGTGGGAGAAGAAGAGCTGCTGGGGAGGAGGGTTGGAGTGGCGTTGGTGGTCGGAGACGGAGGATGATACTGGCAGGACGGCAGGATGGGACTGGTCGGGAGGGAGAATAGACGTGACAGAAGAACCGAGAGGCATGTCGGAGTAGACGAAGTTGGTTCGGGCACGTGATCCGCGCATCGAGCGGGCCGCTCTGTCGTAAGCCAGTGCGGCCTCCTCCGCAGTGTCAAATGTGCCAAGCCAATGGCGCTCTTTGGTGGAAGGATCCCTTATCTCAGCTGCATATCTTCCCCAAGGCCGTCTTCTGACGCCTAGAAATTTTATGGCTGGTGGCTGCGGTGTTTGCGCTTGTTTGGCGTGTGGCTTCTTTTGGGCATTTGAGGATGAGGGATTCATGGTAGCTTTCGCTTTTTATCGTTAAGTTAGTTAGGGCCGTTCTTGGAGAGAAAAAGACGGAGAGGATTACGGCGACTCGTCGTGTCTGTGGATAATGATGCATTGGAGTGGTTTTTATAGGAGCCTGGTGATCGAGGGAGGTGGAGTTGCATTGATTAAAAAAAAAAATTAATAATATATATTATAATAATTTATCTAATATTTAATGAATATTAATATTTAAAAAATTACTTTAATTTATTTATATATTATATCAATACCCCCCCCCCCCTTCGCCCAAATTCCGAAGGAACGATGGCCTTCTGATAATTATTGTATGTATATTATTTTTAAAAAATGTAAATAATATAGAAGTAATGTAAGAAAAATTCTTTCAATGTTTTTTTATGAGATATTAAAATTGAAGTTGTTGTATTTAAAATCTAAATAATTATTGTGAGTTTGGTAAAATTATAAATACTCAACTTTTTTGGGCAAAATCTACTTCAACAATAACTTCAAAGTCAATCTCTTCATGGGGAAATAAAATAGTGTTGTTGGGATGATTGGAGCCCGTAACTTAATGGCAATGATAAGCATGTTCTCTTAGATACAAACTTTCATGATTAGTCCTGAACATACTATAAGTTATCTCATTTAACAGTCACTGGTTTTCTTTTTCATAGTGATTTTTCATCTTTACTCCAATGTAAACTTTATTATTTCATTTGTTTAGGAAAAATACATTGAAATTTTCGGGTCTCTTTCAAGCGTTTAAGTTTAGTTATAATTTCTTTTAATATTTAAGTGATTTTTTATTGAATACATAATATTTTAATATTTTTTGATCAATTTAAAAAATTATTATATAATTTATATTTAAAAAAAATTATATTTAAAGAATCAGACTCAATGCCTAATGGATACCTATCTCTGCAATCGTGCGTGTCTAAAAAAAAAAGGTATGTCTAATGCGTGTCTATATGACACTCATACATATTTTAGGCAAAATAAGTAGCGCATGATATGCTTCTATATAGCACTCGTTTATAATTTAAACAAAATGTTGGTGACTAAATCGTACCTAATGTGACTCCCATGTACAAATGAGATAGTATAGAGGGAGCCTGATCCACATCTATCTAACATTCATATGCCGACTGGATTATAAAAGTACGTCTATGTACATTGTTGGCCATTTTTTCATGAAAGAATGTAGAGAAGAGAGAGAAAGACAAGAGAAGAAGAATAAGTGAGACAAAGAAAAAAAAGAAAATTTTAAAATATTTGAAAGTCAAATCTACTATACTAGAAGGTTAACACAAATATTTCTAAATCGATCTTTGGCTTATTTCATAATCTTTCAATTTTTACTTATATTCTATGCTTTTCAATACTTGTATACTATATTTTTACTTCCATACTCTGAATATTATTAAATACATATTTTTTAAAAAATAAAATTTAAAATTTTATTTGGTTTTAACCAAAAGAAATATTTACGGAATAAATAAATATTTTAAAATATTTTATTTATATATAAAATATTTGAGAAGAAAAGTCATAAATTAGTATATTTGACCTTATGTATAATAATCCATATAGTATTTTAGACTAAACTCTATTTTAATATTTAATTTAATATTTATGTCTTTCTACCGTGTGAAAGGATTTGTTTTTATGTTTTTTCATATAATTAAAAGTTTGTACTTTTTTTAGAGAAAAAAAAATTTAAACACTTGATAATAGAGTCTACCATTTATAATTTCTTTGAGAACCATTATAATAAATTAAATAAAATAATAAATTTAGATATTCTAATATGTTAGGCACACTTAAGAATTATACTTATATTCACGGATGACAAAAAATGACATTTGACCCTATTTATTAGAAGTAATTTGTAGATAATTCGTTTATAATTCTAAATAGTCGTATTTTAATCTAATATTACTAGAGTATACATAACGCTTCTTCAAAATTAATCTTTTAATCATTGGTTATTAAATTTTAACATGTTTTAAATTTTTAAGATTTTACTAACATATTATTTGATATTTCAGAATATTTGGCGTTTAGATAATTGTAGGTTTTGAATACCATATTCAAATTTATCCAACTCTACATAATTAAGCCTTTGAAATTATTTGATTGGTTGTTTAGACTTTTGAACCTTTAAAATTATTTAATATTTAGACATTTGGATAATTTTGTACCTTAGTCTACTAATTGATATTCGTTATTGATTACGAATTTTGTATATAAAATCATGTTTGAACATTTGATATTTAGATGCATTGAATTTCTCATGTATTTTTGTGACGGACCGTATTTTTCTACTTTATATCTGACAAAATTTTATTTATAATATGAATGTCCATCAAATACCAATATTATATCACTCTATATAATAACAATAAATCCATAAGATCGCCAAAGCCACCATAATACCACAGGTGGTTCCGACGTCATAACTTTGGTACGACATCTGTGTAGAAGAAATGCCAACTAGAAACCCAATATGACCACAAAAAAAATTCTGCGGAAACATAATATCCATTATATGCAGCGGAAATTATATATGCTTCCAATCTTATCATAAATCAAGATAATTTATTTAAAGTTATCATCCTTACCTAATTGTACAGCTAAGTCTATAAGCTCTTTAATTGATATCAGCTGTCTTTCCTGTACTTACAGCCTAGTCGAACTTTTCTGGAAGGGAGAAGGAGCAAGAGTAAGCTCTCATAGCTCATCAAGTGCATCATATTCTTAAAGACAATAGCGATAAATGTGAAATAAAGATACATAAGTATTAAACATGATCAATTATACTTTCGGATTACAATTTATCATATTTCATCTTTCTCTTTTTCAAAAATGTAACTTTTACATGATTATTTATCTTTACAGATCAGAACTAGTAGGTCATACTAGCTAACGATGTGAGAAAATGAAAAAAAGATCATGATACTTCATATGATCTAAGGCCATAAAGGCTTATTCTTAGATCGAACTGGAGAGTCATCTACATATTATGCCTGTAGATGGGCCAATAATTGCCCCATTCCCCTGAGATACTACGGCAGTTCCTTATTCTTTCACAGTAATATCTTAGGGCATACCACGGACATTACCTGCTCCCGTGAGTGGTCAGAATACGTGGCCAAAGTATTCATTGGGTTGCCATCACGATAGACGTGACAAGTCGGAGAATTACCCAATGACCATAAGTTTATGGTCCTAGTTTCAAGATTACCTTTTTTTTTTAGGGTGGATCCGCCACATATCATTTCATTCACATTATCTCCAACTGGGAGATCAATTCAATTATACGTACATTGTGGATTTTTCTCTGATTGCTTGGTCGATTCTTATTTTTCTTTAGATTTAAATCTTTTGACAATTCAATTTATATGTACGAATATCAAAATTCATAGATTGAAATTCTTGACCACCGATAGGCAATTACCACTTTAGGGGTCTTCAAATCTCATTTTCTTCATGATTGTAGCATAAATATATTTTTTAGAACTTTGCAATTAAACATATATATATAATTAGACATAATTTATGAAATTATACATAACTCATAATTATCCTGAAATTAATAATGTCAGTATGCATTAATTTGTAGGAAATGAAAGTACTTGAGCTGGGCATAGGTCTCAAAATTGAACAATATTTTATAAATATATATATGTATATATATATTTCATAATTTAAATAAATACCGGTATTATTTTGATGAAGAATAATGCACTTGCCTTGCTAGTTCTTCTCCTCGATGTCGCAGGATCCTTCTCTCCTTCTATCCTCTCTGATTCGCTGCTTTGCTGCCTCACTGCTCTTTCCCTGGTCCAGTATTTATAGACACCGCTTCCCTTTCCTAGAGAATTCTAGAATTTTTTAGGCTTTTCCATGTCTGGTAGGTTCTAGGATATTTCTCTGCCAATTTTCACCCATACCGGTCAAATGCGACCTTCCCGCATTTTCACCCATCCTGTTACTTTACTCGTCCCGTCATTTTACTCGTCCCAGTAAAATGCTCCAACCGCCCAAAGTTCATCATTCTGCCCCTTTCGTACCATTCCAGCATTTAGCTTCATTTTGCCATTTTCGTTCCAGTATTTCATACCACCCTCATTATTTCATCTTGGTAACCGGTAATTTTGCCATATTCATTTATACCAGTAATTTCGCTTTCGGTTATTTTTGCCCTGACGCATACTGGTCTTTTTACCTTACATGCATACTGGTCACTTTGTTCCATACCGGTAAAATACTCCATACTGATCAAATGTCCTTCCTGGCATTTTGCATTAATTTGGCCAAAGCTACCATTCCGGCAAAAATTTATTATTCCTGAGCAATTTGTGCATACTGGCTCTTTTGGTCATATCATGCATATCGAGCCGTTTGCATCATTTCAGCATTTTGTACAAACCAGTCGATATACCCATTTCGCCTCAAAGTATCCATTCTGGGCAAATTGCGCATACCGGGCAAATGGGGCAAACCGGGCAAATGGCGCACACTGGGATTTATCTCCTCGAAATGCATTCCGGTCATTTTCATACCAATCATTCCTCTCACAAGCATACCGATCGCTTTTCTTTACAAGCATACCGGGCAAATTCCCATATCGGCAAAGTGTGCCCACAGGCACTTGCGCATTCCTGCCATATTAGTCGTTCTCATTAATGCAAACTGGCATATTGCCATCTTTTCCGGTCAATGTGCTGACCGGTTAGTTTGTCAGCCGGCATTTCTCCCTTAACATGCATAAAGGCTATTTTTACCAATATGTGGCCGGCCATTTTGCTCGTTGGAAGCCGACAAATTTGTGCCTTAGTCACCGGCTATTCTCAGCTACTGAAGCAATGGCTTCATGGTAGCTACGCGGCTCATCACCCACGGATGCTTAACGCAACTTTCCCTCGGCGGCTAAAGCAGCTCATCTTCCTATGGTGGCTAACGCGGCTCATCGTCGCTTATCTTTCTTCGGCTTTTACCGCAGCGCAGCTCCTCTTTCTTTATGTCGGCTAAAGCAGCTGGTCTCTCAGTTGTAGCAATGGCTTCCCATTTTATCCGGTCAGCGGACATTGACCGGACAATGCTTCTTACTCAATTTGGCCGGTCAACAATGCATTGACCGTCTTGCTTCCTAACCTCATTCTAGCCGGTCAGCATAATCACAAATTTCGGTCAACTTTTTTTCACCCAATTTTCGGTCAACACTTCCCAACATTTTCCACCGGTTTTAATGTTCTTCCTATTTAATTAAACCAAATCTTTGTTATATAAACTTAATTATTATATTTAAAAATTGAAACATTAAAAAGAAACGGGATATTACAATTTTACTATTTTTTTATTCCTCCATTTTGTTTTAAGGACATGAGCTTATTATCGTATATATGTACTTACCGAGGGTTATACTCATGATTTATTTTATTTCTAATCATTTCAAATTAAAAGGCATTATATTCAAACAAGATTCAGAAAAAGGATACTCAAAGTTTTGATTATGTATATTTTATATTCAAAATTATATTTTAATTTTTTTTGGATTTATATTTTGATTTATTATATATTTGATTACTATAATTATACAATTTTGGGATCATCGTTTGATTTATTTATTTTAGACTTGCATAAATTGGATATAGCTAGATATTTTCCTTACATATAGATTTTAATTTGAGCATATTATTATATATACTTTGGAGAATGGGTAGGGTTAATTCAATCAAATCTTATATATATTGTGATTTATAGTCCTTACACTACTTTTAGTCTTTGGGTTTAATATGTCCAACCTGCCTTTTGATATTACATTTGCATTTTGTTCATTTAAGACAAGAAAAATTTTATTATAGTTTGTTTTTTATTACCTTCTCCTGAGCTAAGCATGTAGCAGTTATTTTTCTCTTAAATCTAAGTACTTAAAATTCACCACATCAGTTAATTTTAGTCACTCTTGGTTTTGATATTTTAAAACAATTTTCAAACATTCAAAACATATTTATTAGCATATACCTGGACCAAAATTATTCAAAACAATGGTAACCTAGTTTAAAATTTGACTCTAATGTCTTTACTTGTATTCTACACATTACAAACAATAAGATCAATGGGCTCGAATGCTATTATTGGGGAAACATTTCGATGGCTAAGTCAATATTTACATAAATTGAATCACATGAGTAAAAATTTATGAGATTTTGAATCTGGTTGCAAAACTCCTAACTTAGGCAATATGATATGAAGAGGTCAAGCTCACTTGGTGTAAATGAGGGCTGCTGTAACGCCGTATGGGCGTCACAGTGGCTTTGACACCCTTTGGGCCGTCCAATTTGTCGTCAGACAGCCCCTGCTTTTTTTTAAGAAAAATATTTTTTATTTTTTTTTGTTTTTATTGTTTGTTTTTTAGAAAAAATAGGGACCATTCGAGAAAAAATCGGATGGCTCCCGAGAGCGTCGGAGAGGCTGCGATGCCCCCCGGGACTTTGCAGCCCCCCGTTCTCCACTTGGTGAGCACGGTGGAAAGTCAAATGCCTTCAAAAGAAGCATCCCCTGTGGCTTAAAATGCCGAGGTGTGCTTAGTCTTTCAGTGTTGAGAAGGGATTTCTTTAGACATTATCTTCTGGCCAATGAGATAATTAGACTTTACTCATGAGAATGAGGGCCGCTGCAATGCCGTAAGGGCGTCCCAGCAGCTCCAGCGCCATGTGAGCCGTTGGATTTTAAAATCAACGGCCCACATTTTTTCGTATAAAAAATATAAATATATATTTTTAAATTTTATTATTTATTTTTTAATATAAAAAACGTGAGCCATTGGTTTTAAAATCCAACAGCCCACGTGATGTTGTAGGCGCTGCGATGCTTGTACGATGTCGCAGCGCCCCCGTCCTCTTACTCATGCGGTTGCTGGAACCTTTAGGAGGTGGAGCTTTCCACTTTCAATACTGTCCTTCTACACGTATGGGTGAGTATCGGGTTTCTACTTCCAAAGAATGCCAGTTAACCTTTCTCTGTAGTTGGGGTGTCTAACGGCACGTTTGGTTGCTGGAATAGAATAAGGTGGGAATAGAATAGTTATTCCCATAGAATAGAATTAGATGGGAATAAAGTTGAAAATTGTTATTCCTATGTTTGGTTGTTGGAATAGAATTAGTTGAGAATTTGTATTACAATGTTTGGTTTGTAGAATTGTAGGAGGAATAAGGTAAGAATTTATCGGAATGACGCTTTTACCCTTATAATAATAATAAAAAGAATAATAATAATAATAATAATAATAATAATAATAATAATATAAAATAATAATAATAAAATAATAAAATAATAATAAATAATAATAATAATAATAATAATAATAATAATAATAATAATAAAATGATAATAATAATAATATTAATATTAAAATAATAATAACAATAATAATAATAAAAATAAATAATAATAATAATAATAATAATATGGGGCAAATTTGGGTTAATAAAATTATTGGGTGGGAATTTTTTTTCCTCCCTAACCAGGAATAAAAAATACCTAATGCCACCAAGGAATAGTTATTCCTTGTAATCAAGGAATAACTATTCCTTCGGAAATTGTTATTCCCAACTTAAGTGCAACCAAAAGGTGGAATAGTAATTTCACCAATAATAAGGAGAGAATAGAATTCTCTATTCCATTTTCAGGAGAGTGACCAATAAATTCCCTTTGTTTTTGTTTTTCAATCTCTTAATTGATTCTCAATCCCTCTACCGGATGGTAGCGCATATATAGAGTAAAGGGTCAAAAAGTGCCATTCAGAGGAAAATTATTCCTGATTAGTTATGAATCTTGAATCAGAGATAGGCATAGCTCTCTCTTTTTTTTTTTTTCACATTGAACATATTAGATTATCTTATCAAATTTCTGCTTATAACCCTTAATTTAATTTAATTTTTTTTTACAGTGATAAGTGACTTTTTGGCATGATAGAAATTGATGAGTGCTATATAAACATGTTACCTACCGGAGAAAAGGACAAGTAAGGGTATTTTTTTGTTTTGTGTGTAGGTGTTGATATATCCACTAACTTTGACTTGGACACTTTGGTCCCTTGTGATGACATAGGTTTTTCGGCGTATTCAACCGAGCTAGGGTTGAGTGTTACCGTTCTCTCGAAACATGCAACAATTGAATAGGCTCTTCAATTTAGTCTCTTTCTTGTGTGAGCACGAGACTGGATCCCAACATATGCTATATGTGCTTTTTATTTAAAATTATAAACTGAGAATTTCATAATAGAGTAGAATTCATACTTTTTTTAATATTCTTTAAAAAAAAAATTTGATCCGTACACATATTAAATATTTCAGCAAAAAATATTTTTCATATTTAAAATTTCAGCACAAAAATACTCTTCAACTTCAAAGAAAATGGCTTATTAGAAACCAGAGTCTTACAATCTTTCCTTAGAAGCAATTTTTTGTTGCTTAAGCTTTTTAATACCGGAAGCATTACTCGCTCCCTTTTAACACTTCGAATATTTAGAGTGGCCCCTAATTTTTTATCAGGAAAGTTTTCTCATCCTCTTAAGTATTCACCACTTCAAATAACTTTAACACAATCTCTTATAGGCATTCCTCTCTTAATTTAGGTAATATTTTGAGATGTTTAGAAAGAAGCAATAACCAATGCATTTCATTTAGTTAGAATATGGGTCACTCCCGTGTATGCTCGTATTCACTTAACAGGCTGATCAGAGGTTCAACCGTATACTTATATGTGCACAATATTGAAGCAAAATATTATTGTATTGCGCACGCGGCGAGCAATCGGAAGGCAACCAGGTGCTGAGTCAAAGGGCGACCAGCCGAACTATCTAACCGAAGGGCAACTAGTCGGATTGCTGAGCCAAAGGGAGACAAATGAGATTGCCGATACCGAAGGGTGACCAGTTGGACTACCAATACCGAAAGACGATCAGACTACTAAATCCAAAAGAGAACCGCACTGCTGATATTGAATGATGATTGGCTGCCGGTCCCAATGGCCAATAATAAAAAAATGCGTGAAATTTTATTTAGGGTTTATAAAAGAAAGTGCAATTAATAGAGAGATATCACTTGTAAAATTAGATACCAGTGAGTGTCGTTAGTGAGAGAAAGTGAAAAAAAAAAGAGAAAAAAGAGAAATGAAGATTTTTTTTTCTTACTTTAGAGACTTCTTCTATATCCTCTATTACTCGGGTCCATCTTTGATACAATGAGTCAAGTTTTTATATTTGGAGTTTATGTAACCGATTTTAGATTTTACAATTTTGTAATTTTTTTTTCTTTTGTTCAAAAAAGAATTTTTCACGTAAAATTATTTATACCTTATCACTTTAATTTTATAATTATTGTTTATTTATTGTGTTTCGTTGTCACCACTCATCTTAACCTCTCGATTCATCCAAATTGGCGGCGGTATGTCCTAACACTTTTGACGGTACTAGAGAAGATATGGTATATTTAACGTTTTTGAAGTATTTCCCAAGATGAATTTGCATTGCCAATTATCGATACATAGCTATTGTTGCCAACTCCTAATAAGAAGAATAGGCTCCACAATGGTGCCAATCATTGGTACTCTGTTGCTTTTCTTTATTAAAACCCCATCAGCAGGACCACCCTTATTTTTTTTAAGAGTTATGTATATATTTTTTAAATATTTTAGAATAATTTTTAGTCACTTATAAAATATTTTTAAAAATCATAAAGTTTATCTAATTATTATTTTTTATATGAGCTTATTAACACAAGCGAATAAATTAATAAATAAAATATCAGATTGATAATAATATTTTAAAAGGAATTAAATGATAGCTCTGTACTGACATTCGTTAGCTTCGCTAGAATAATATTTGATGTATTTTTATCCACCTCCACACGTAAGGAAAAGGAAAGTAACTCCCCAAAAAATGACAATACAAAATCTGTGATGGCCATGAATTTGTGCAACGCTGAATCGTAGGCCTCTATGCATATATTAGAAGATGAATTACAATGTGTACGTCAAAATCATCGAAGTCACGCATTTAGACCATCGTATTTAAAATTGTACAGGTCATGTTATATATCTTCGAATCCTAGAATATAAAAATATTATGATGTACTATATTGCCTATTTTTTTAAATTGAAAAAAATAATAACAATAAAAATGTGTGTTTGAGGGTCCTCACCCAAATCAAACCGGCCAAAATGAATTCGACTCCAATCATTAATGCATATGGGAAGAAGTATTCGCCTTCCCCGTAACTGGGTCCCGTCTGCCATACTTCAGCTAATATGATTACAATAGTCTCCAATCATGCATGCCTACAACGGTGTAGCGGATAATATTAATGACAGCCGAAAGATATTACATAATTTTACCAAAACAATATTAAAAACAGGGGCCATATAATTGAGCATCTCCTGCGAGTTTCAAGCTGATCGTCACGACAAAAGATCATTACTGTTCTAGCTACATATGTGTTCTCCGCCAGGAAAACGACTTTTGGTCGTATCGAGATGACAAGGATGTCACCTCAAAAAATGGAGAAATAAAAAAGCCCACGAGGAATTTTAAGCCAGATTGATATATTACGCTCAGAGTACTCCAGTATTAAATCGTCTGTGATATGCTCTGAGTTTGGTCTAATATTTGGAGTATTGGCATTACCCTCATCCATGGGAGAAAATTAGGGCCTTGGCTGAAGAGTTACTCATTGTATGACAAATATAAAATAATTTCTGGACTTTTACATATATAATAATTGAAGCTTGTTAGTACTAATTCTTTTATTGACACATAACGCTGGAGACCGGCTTGTCATTTAACTGATCATGAATTCAATTTTTAAAGCTTTTTTTTACTTTTAAATAATTTATATATATACATACATGCACATGGCATGAAGGCACTTGATTAACTCATGCATTAGTCTGTTGTTTTATTGACCGTATGAAAAGGGGGCGTTGAGTCCGTGTGGAACCTGAGCCTGCCATGCGCACCCATGATCGACTCCATTAAATTTGAACTTGGAAATTTATTTGTTTATTTAGGCGTGTTGATGTACTCATATTTCAACAACTCACAAATCATCATGGACCAACAACCGTATCTGTGATACTATAATTTCAGTTTAGTTTGTTTATAAATTAAAATTATCTTCTACAAAGATTATTTTATTTTCACATTTTTATATATTTTTAAATACATCATTTCTACTCTCTACTATTTTTTGACATTTAGGACGTATACAGTTATTTGGGCTATCAAACACTTTGATTATCGATACGGTTGAAAACATTAACAATGTGATTCTCAATCGTAACATTTCATTTTAAGGATAGAAAATAAATTTTTAGAATATGAAAAAGGCACGTTTTGGTGCTAACGTGGACAATCAAGTTTCGACTCCGAAAATTATAGCGGAAGCAGTATATACTAAATACCCAATACACGTAAAAGATATTTATTTCTAGATGCTAACGAGACAACAAGCATGGACAATATAAATAACGATGAACATATAATAATAAAGACGCGATTTTGGTGACGAAGTGAAAACTCGATACCCACGGTAATCGAGAAAAATACTCCAGGCTTCAACGGTCAGGGAAGCAATGCACTATGAAAATCAACTTACAGACCGGGTGGTAACGACGCGCTAACCTAGCCGACTTACTCCCGTCACGTGATCCATACCAAGGAACTCCTTGGATTTGCCCGCGGCAACGGAACCGGACTCCTTCCGGTCTTCACGTCAATCTTCCCTCGAACCACTTGAATTGCTAATCACGATCAAGTCGCCTTCTTCACGATCCAACGTCTCCAACGAAGGTAGAAGGCAAAGTTTCCATGGTAAAAGAAAGTTTGTGAGAAAACTTGTTTGAACATGTAGAGCAATCTTGTAATGTTAAGTTTTCTCAAGAGAAGTAGGAACAATTGAGCATTAGAAGCTTTCTTCTCCAAAGAGGCACGTAAATATTCAGTCCAAGGTCATTAGGGTTTCAAAACTTAAGCCTAGTATTTATAGAGGGCGCAAAAAAATCGTTCAAAAATTTTGCCCGCTGCACCGGCGCTCGAGCGGGCGGCGGGCGGCCGTAGGGTTTCGTGATAAACCCTGCGGACGCTCGAGCCACCAGAAGGCGCGCAGCGAGCGGGCACCCTACTGGATTTTCGGCTCGAGCAGAGCTCGAGCGCCTGGCAAGCTGGGGACCTTGTCCATTTTCGGCTCGAGCGGGTATCGAGCTGCTGGAGGGCCGAGGACCTTCTCGATTTTCGGCTCGAGCGGGGTTTGAGCACTAGGCGAGCACGGGGGCTTCGGACGGCTTGAGCGACTAGAAGATGGAACGGACAGAACGGACTTTAACCCGACAACCCACAACCCGACATCGATACTATAAAACATATGGTCACGGAATATGCCAATTAGACAAAAGTCTCTAACAGAATATAAATTTTTCACCGATTATAAGAATAAGTGATATTAACTTTTCTTTTATATGTGTAAAACCTAAAATATATTCCACAATATTTTTCATATATGCCAAATACTAAAAATGTGCAATATGTTTTCTAACAAATTATTTTTCAATAGAAACACAGAGCCGATTTTGCGAGACTCGGTAAGGACTTTATATATAAAGTAATAGGTTCAATGGTTGATCATTTTATTATTTTTTACCTATTTATAAACAATAATAATAATAGCAATAACGATAATCATAATATAAATGCGTCTAACGAAAAAGGCAACCAAAGAATGAACATCTAGCTTTTCAAAATTTTGATAATTAATGGTTTGTTTAGTTCGAAAAACAAATAAACAAAAGAGAGAAAGAAAGAAAGAAATATATGTGTGTGTGTATGTGTGTGTGTGTTTAGATGTTTGATAAAAAAAGTATATATAAAAAAATAAATTTAAAATAAAATTATATTTTTTATTGTCAAGAAAAAAAAAAAGGATGTTTTTGTTCTTAGGGTTAAATACGAAAAATAGAGATTTTTATCTCATATATTTAGTGTATATATATTATGAACTAATGTTAAAGATACCTTTTTTAATAAGAATAGAATTTTTTTTCTCAAAAACTCGCCGAAAAATTAAAGTGTTATATAAAAACGCCATAGCGGTGGAATTGTCCTCCAAAGAACATTATTATTTGTTGATCCTCATAGTATTATTAAGTGCAAATTAATGCACTTTAGGAATCCTTTAATAAATTCCCAAAAAAAAAGAGAAAAGGATCTCTTTTCCCCTAAAAAATAAATAAAATACAGCTATTTTCATCATAAATAATTAAATAATTGGTTTTTGTTACTTGAGTAATGCCCCTAGCTAGGAACGATTCATCTCGCATTCTCAAATATGTTCTTAAACATAGAATGAAGTTTTTGTTCACCTAAATCTTTTAATTTTTAAATATTATCATAAATTAATTAGCCCAAAAAAAAGTAAAAAATGGTTACTTGTTTTGCACTATTAGATCATGTTACCTAATCCTAGCATGCAGATTAATTAATTGGAGAATTCATTTTAAGTTGTGGGGGGTGAATGGGGACTCTTCAAAAAGGTTTATATATATGTGATTGCCCAATTCCATGTGCCCCCAATATAAGCCTAATTGTAAAATCAATTGAATACTTTCTTTAGAACCTTATATATATTTTTATTTATTTATTTATTTATTGTGAGTCTTTTGGTCAATTAATAAATTGACCCAATGATTGAATTATCATCATCCTTCCCTGTGGCTGTGGGGATCTTGAATGCGAAGGAGTTACTCTCTGAAAAGGAAGCCATGTTAGGTGGCATGTGATAAAGAATAAAAGTATAGTTATGGCCTTTGAATAACAATAAATAATCTCTCGAGGCATTAATAAGTATCCGAGGGTACATAGAAATCTAAGTTGATTGTTTGACTGACCCTTTGTTTGGTTTTCATGCATCCCCATATCCAGGTTTGACCTGCCAATTTGACAGTATATTCACGAGCAAACTTGGAATCCCTATAACATAAGACTTGTGCAATGCAAAAGGAACAGAAAAGTTAAAAGCGTCTTAGCGATTTCTTTAAGATTTCTTTTACAATACATAAATTTATAAGTTTCTGTAAAACTTACCAACTCTTAACTATTATCGGATCACATTTGATCTTTTTGTCAACTCAGGGATTCCATAAAATTCTAATCCCTCTAAATTCAACTCATACATTATATTAAATGTAACTAATAAATTTTACTAAATTACAAAGTTAAGTTGTATAAATAATAATGAAATATCATAAAAAATTCTTAAATCTTACATGTATATTTGCCCCATCAGCTGAGAATTTACCATGAAATAACCAATATTTCTGAGTTTGATATACAAATGAATACATGATCTATCAGGATTATACTAAACTAAGTACGGATATCTTATAAATGCGCAATCCCTAGAATTATAGAGGATATGGAAATAACCATGTCTAACTTTGTTCTACCCAAGAAATGTGTAAAAATATCAATGCTCAAATTTTCTCTGCTAATAAAGGATACATAAATCATCCAAATATGTCAAATCTAATAATTCTTGTCATGAAATCCCTCAATATTACACCATATAATAATCACATAATTATAAATATCCCTCTATACTAAGTAATATATCACATTGCCACCATAATATGAAAAGCAGTATTTGATATTTATCGACCATACTAAAATTCTATAGGTTTTGTATTCTTTGAGACCATAATATTTTCATATAACCTCATTTATATTAATCTTAAGAAGCTAATAACATATTTATGTAATCTAGTATAATGTAAAGAAATTTTACAACATGCAATAATAAAAGTAGTGTTAACTGATAATAAAGACCATACTTATACGATTAAAACGAAAATAAGAAATGTTATCACTGATGAAATTAAGGAAGTTCCTTGAATACACGAAATATTTGATTTCTATCATCCCACTAAATCACTATGCCAAATGATTCACAATACAATGCCTTTTAGATATTAAGTCTACAATTAGACTAAAACTCAATCTAATCCTCTGGCATTTAAGCAAACCACTCACACGTTGTCTCGCAACTCAACTTGTAACATTTCATCAAATTATCTCTAAAATTATCATTTTTTTTAATATTATTTATAAAGCCATAAGAGTATATCATATTTTATCTCTAAACTCGTGGATTATTGATTTATCTAAAACCAACCTAGCACTTGATTTCGGTAGAAATAAGAATTCCAGCAAATATAGCTTTTAGATTCTTAGGCTTATTTCTAGACAACCACCATTGCCTATTTATCTATCAGTTACTATATCCTTGAGTAATTAAAATGTTGTTTCGTTAATATAGTAATTAAATATACCTAAATGTATGAGTTTATCATATAAATATTTAGCCTAAAATTATTAATAACTTCAGTAAGTATGAACCAAGACAGATTTTTTTGTAATCATCTTCACTTCTTTGCCCCTTAATTTCTACTATGTTAGGTAATCATATGTAACTTCTAAAAGTATATTATTAAACTATGCATTTTATAAAGTAAAAAAAGATAATATTATAATACTGAATACATTTATTTATCATATGTATGACTTACCCCAACATAAGTCAAAAGCACAGCCCTCAATGAACAAACTAGATTTTAGTAGTTTTCAAATCAAACTTGCCACTTGATTTTCATGACTTTCAGATACCGAAATCGAATCCTAACAAGCACCTTATTCTTATGATTCAGCTTCTCTCATTTCTAAACATCATCAAGGGCCTAAACCCTAAAGAACACTACATCACTAATTCTAGCAAGCTCATGGACTAGATCATAAAATCCATAGCCAGCCTCATCTTGACTATAACTAAGGAAAATACAATGTTTGGTCTCGATATCTCACTTTGACCCCTCAATATTTGGTCACAAGCTGACACCCCATAACTGACTACACAAGTGTTCATTGTGATGTACCGTATTCTAACCGAAAATCGGTAAGAGTCCGACTATAATACGGATGTCGGATTATACAAACACCTATTTAATAACCCTATACAATAAATATACAATCTCAACACATCAAAATCCATCACCTTTAGACTCCAACATCCAGAAAAACTAACTAATACTAGATCCCAAATCTGTCATAATTATTCGTGGCTCCAACGGTATATTCCCAGACACAATATTGGACACAGAGAGATGCCATTAGGTATCTAAAATAAACCATAATAACCTGCAAAAATATATACATATATATCCAAACAAGCGGACTATACTATCTGATCATCCGTTATTTGTTTTACAATATACAACAATAAATCCAATAAATATATATATATACAGCCCTTCCTAAAGTGTACAAAATCACAAAACATTAAGTCTCCAATATGATCTTCTAAGTCCCGCGGCTATATATCTTCTAACATCTACTCCGCCCCATCGGGTATAAGTCTATACTAATCTGAATGAAGGAAAAAGTAGCAATGAATGAGTCTAAAACTCAGCAGTGCATAATATAGCAGAAATATACGTAGTGTATTCAATATAAACCAAAAGGAATGAAACAAAAACATTACACATAATACATAATGTGAAATATGATCAAATGCATAACTATTCATATTTTATCTTTGATTCATTTAGGTTCTAAATCATGCAGAATTCTTCATTATTTTTTTGGATCTAAGTTAGTAGGTCTCACTAGCTAACGGAATAAACAATCAAGGAATGAAATATGTATATACCCTACACATTCTAAGACACTGCCACGATATCTCAATTTTTAACGCTCGTGGCGGACTGTGTATTTTTTTTTTCAATATACAAGATCAGATAACAGATACGCCACTAGAGTGTCTCCCGTAGTCAATGAGCATTCCTCGATATATTACTAAAGTATGCTAAGGCATATCATGGAATACTACCCTCAAAAATATAAATCCTTAATCTAGATTTTATAATTACTTATTCTTTAAATAAAAGTCCACCAAATTCTTATACAAAGTTCTCACTCCCTAGAGAATGGTTCATCAGACATAACAGATTGTAGAGTCTCTTAAAAGCTTTGCATATCTTGTAAAATTCATATATATACAGATATAGAAAATTATTTCTTATACTTTAAGTCTTCAAATAATTTTAATTATATATATAATTTAACATGATGCTTAGAAAAATCAAAAATTTCTTACCACATCGAGCCAAACATGACTTTAGGGCTTCCGGATACAAATTTTCTTCACAAATACACATAACGAAATTTTCAGAATATATAATTGAGTATATGTAAATATATATAACTTAAGTAACAATTAAATACGGTGAAATCATGCAAAAATTGCTCAATTGTCTCTAATGAACAGTGCCCGTACTGGTGAACAGTACCCGCATAGGTGACGATGTGCCGTATGTGTAAAAACGGACACCCAACCAAAAATTATCTACTTTTAAGATATGGGTTTTCATTATCTCATGTTAAAATATGTATAAAACTCAAATTAACCCGTTAAATGTGGTCCGGGCGCAGGTTAGGGTTCCGGCGAACGAAATTTCATATAAAACCACCAAATCGAATTCCCAATTGATAAATTAACATGCACAAGTTATGGGTAATTATATTCTAACATCAATTTAGGCATAAGCCCCAAAAATTCGTGAGTAAAAACGTCCGGGCACAGGGTTAGGGTTTCGGATCGAAAAACCTACCAAAATTAGAATATTGGACATGAAATTCACATATGTGCATGGTCAAATTATTGGTAATATATAATATAACTTTAATCGGGTATCGAAACGAGGATACCAGAAAAAATTGAACAAAAGTGCAAAAAAACGAAAGATGGGGGTATGGGTATATTTGTCTCGATTCGATTTATCACTTCTCCAACTAGTTCCAAATCGGAATCAAACCTGAGAGCTTTATTCTCTACCTTCTCTCTCATCTCCTTCGTGATCTCTCTATCCTCTCTCTCTCTTTCCCTGCAAAAATGACACGAAAAGAAGCCTGGCGCGGCTTTAAAGCAAACTAGCACTCGAGCCGGTAGCCGGCGCACTTTAGGTGTGCTGGCCACTTGAATTGGTGCCTGCTACAGTGCTCGAGCATCCAGCAAGTAGCCGTCGGATCCACCTCCGACTTTTAGGGTTTTCGCATATCTTAAACCTAATTTTTTATTATCTTAATTTAATATATCGTAATAACCGTAATTTTAAACCCGAATCTTATTTACAAATCAACTTTTTAATGTTAACAATGCCGGTTCCCGATTCTCCCAATTCCGGGTCTTCGGGCCCCTGGATCAAATTCCTTCCGTAATCTTGGACCTTGATTTACTTATTTTAATTTAATTACTTCTAATTGTCACATCTACAGGAGACATACTTTCCAAACCAAACTCTATATGGAACATCACCTTGCAAAGAAACTCTATGAGACAAATTACACATGCGAGTCAACGTATAATGCTTCCCCGAAAGAATCAGGCAACATCGCCTCTAAAGCATACAATTGATCCTTTGGTGTTTTGTTTGTCTTCTCAACCACATTATTTAACTGAGATGTCCTCTAATATCTTATGAATAATGTTATTAATACTCATCAAATAACATTATAAACTCAACCATTATTTGTGTGAATGAAATTTAACCTCTTCTTAGTTTACTTCTTAACTAAAGCCTAAAACTACTTGAAATTATTGATTGCCTGATCTTAGATATTAAAAGGTATACTTAAAGCTTCCATCCACAATTTTCAATAGATGTGACAAAAATTCATCACAAAGTGACCTTTTCTTCATTAGAGCATCAACATTTAAATATAGCAAACATAAAAAGGTGCTAACCTTCTGAAAAATGAATTGCATCAAAATATAGCTCCTCTATTTCTCCAAAAGTAAAGAGAACACTTACTTCACAATCTTCACACAATGAAAAAGATTCTTCTTGACAAAATAGTCTATCCCTTCACAATCATAAGATAAGCCACATGGATCACTCTAATATTTACATCACTCAAGAAAACTGAAGTTTTCATCAAGTATAAATTTGAACACTTCATTTCCTAAGCTATAATTAAAAAACTTTTGGTGAATTTTAATTGATCTTTTTACTAAGAGTAATGTAAAGTTACGTATGTCATATTATTAGTTCCAAATAGACACCTCCAATGCCAATAATTTGAGATAATCCATCATTATATATTTTTAATATCGAAAGTTACATGACATATAAAAAATATTAATAAGTACTCCATTAATATATTATGGAGTGAAGATCCACTATCTATTACTCACATATCACATGAAAAGATTGATCATATTGTTGTCTTGCACAATGGTAAGATAACCAATAGCACAGATGGAAAAGCGAACATCATACTTATGAGTTTCCTTTTCTAGTTTATTACCACTACCTATGCTCTTTCTCCTCCTTATGAGTTTCCTTTTCTAGTTTATTACCACCACCTTTGCTCTTTCTCCTCCATTAGTAGTAATACTTCTTCATGTAGCCCATCTTACCATTATAGTTACTTTAAATATTCATGAATCTTTATGTTTTTCTTGTTTGGACTTTCATCTCTTTCTCTATGATATTCAAACTTCTCCCCTATTCTCGGTAACCCAAGCCTCGGGTTGCCATGAATAACCTTGAGACTTCCTCCTCATCTCTCGATACATGACACCACTCTTGGTTAGCTCAATAAATATAGTACTATTTATGGCTAAATTAGTAAATAATACATACATACACACACACACACACACACACACATATATATATATACATACATACACATATTTATATATATATTTCAAGAGTCTAGTAGAGTAGTAAGTAACCAAAGCCCAGGCATCTTATCATCGAACATAATGTCCATACTAGCTAACTATTAATTGTCTCCTAAAACTTATTCAAGTTATCAGCCGCAGAATTTCTTTTCCTTATATCTCAATTGCCGCATCTTCAGCAAAACTTGGTATTGATGCATACAAACTGATGGGTCCACCAATACTAGGCTGGCCCAAAGAAATGTCAACAGAAGCTCAGGAAGGCCGGTTAACATTTTTGACGGCCCAGTAAGAAGATGGGCCTAGAAACTGAAAAGCCCGAAGACGATCAACGTTGACGTTGACCGTCCTGGCAGCCAACTTACTCACAAACGGTCAACTCAGCGTTGACCAGTTTTGTTGGGCCTTTAGAGGCTTTGCAACAGTGATGGGCCTATTCTGTTATGGCCCACAGCTCATCAGTTGATCGCCAGCCGCTCTCCCTTCATTCTCCACGAAGGCGGCCAACACGCTGACGGTCAACTCAGACGTTGACCGTCTACTTCCTATACGTTGGGTCCAAATAAGGCTCTTCTACAGTAATTGGCCTGACTCACTCAGGCCCATAGCCCATCTGGAGGCTAACGACGGGCACCTTTCATAAGGGCGGCCAACACGCACGCAGACGGTCAACCCGAGCGTTGACCGTCCGCGCTTTACACGTTGGGGCTCCAAGAAGCCTTTCAACAGTAACGGGCCTGACCCGTTTAGGCCCACCAATCATAAAAAGGCCAACCACGATCCTCCAAGGATATTCCACTATCTCAAAAGGAATATCAGCAAGATTGGCGCCCTTCAAATAAGGAAGGCGCCAGATCTTTCCAACTCCTTGCCAGCCAAGGAACTCCAACGGTAACATGTTGGGAAGGAAAGAAACCAACTTGGAAAGTGGCTGGCCACCTCAGAAGGAAACAATCCTCCACAATTGGGCAACAAGCATCAGCCTTCAAAAGGAAGGCCAGTAGCAGATCACAGGGACAATCATTCCTTCCAAAGGAAGAAGATCGTCATCTTTGCCATAAAAGAGGCCCTGGATTGATCATCCAGGGCATGCTTTATGGGACGCTTTCTGGCACGCTTTCTTTAAGGATTTCACTCATACAGAAAACCCTAAGTGCTCTGAGAAACAAGCTCTGGTTCCCAGCAGCCTAACTCCAAAACACAGTTAAATTCTAAGGCAACGAACGGGTCTTCATACTCGTTCTCTGCCTTCCCACCATCCAGATACAAGAAAGGCCTTGCGCCTCTCTGACATCTGGAACAAAATACTCTCTTCTCCTCTCCCATTACTCTCTCTATCTTTCAGTTCCTTCCATTGATGAATGTTTGCTAACTTGAGTGTCGGAGTATTTTCGGTGGGGTTACCTCCCGCCGTTAACGCTGACCTCTTGTTCGTTTTAGTGGTGTGCAGGATTCGTACTTGGTGAACGGAGCCGGTTCACATCATCCAGAAGAATCCGAATCTGTTCGAAATCGGATCCAGGTACGCATCATTGGCACCGTCTGTGGGAAGCGCTTACGAAAAGCCTACCACCAAAAATCTGCACAAACTCTCTCTGTCACCTTCTGCCTCAACAATGGTGAACACGAGAGCACAGGCTAGCGACCTCGCTAGAGATGTGCCGCTAACCCCGACTGTGACCATGCCGCCGATGTCCTCGGCCGAACGGGCCACAAAGCGGAGTTCCACCGCCATACATTCAACAACTGGTGGAGCAGATGCATGCCAAGAATCGCCTACTCCAACTGCTTTGTGCGCAGAAAGAACAACAACAACCAGCGGCTCCACCAGCAATCATTTTCGCTCCTGCCACCAAAAAACGTGGCCAGAGGAAGAAGAAGCCGGCAAAGAGGCCCGAAAAAGTTGGGAACAATCTGGCTCTAGCGTCCTCCCGCGTTCCTTGCCAGAACAGGCCAATAGAACGCTCCGAGAGTACGTCTCCAACAGAGAGCCCAGAAAGGAGAAATCCTCGATATTCTCGGGCGGAAGACCGTCACACAGTCCAGGAGCGAGCCTCCAGGACTGCCAGATCCACAGGAGGCAGCAGCCGACCTACTGCTGAATCCGCCGGGAACAAGACGGAGTTGAGGAATTTTCTCAACTCCAAGAGATCAGCAAACGCCACTCGCACCGACCCACGAGTGGACCAAATCTGGAACCACGTGTTCCAGAATGACGAGCGTGCCATCGACTTGGACAGGCTCCTTTCCCCTGCAGAAATCTTGAGCCGTCCACGGCCGTCCAAGTTTAAAATGTCGTCCCTTAACTTATACGATGGGGGCAGTGATCCGATTGACCACCTGGATCACTTCCGCACCCATTTAAGTCTACAAGGGCTAGAAGACTCAGCGATGTGCCGCTGCTTCCTGCTTACGCTAAAGGGAGATGCCAGAATCTGGTTTCACCATCTCCCTTCAGGCTCTGTCAGCAGTTTTTGTGAACTCACGGACCTCTTCTTGGCTCATTATGCATCTAGCCGACGGGAAGAGAAACAGCCGTGGCACCTCTCCCACATAAAGTAGAAACCGGGAGAGAACCCACGGTGCTTCCTGGATCGCTTCGTCGCTGAGGCTAGAAGGATTTCTAGGATCACTGAGGAGATGAAGTTGGGCAGCTTCATCTCAGCACTGACTTATGGAGATTTCTTCAAGCACTTGGCCCACAAAAATCCTCAAACATTTCGCGAGGCGGAATCCATTACCAGGGCCTACGCTGCTGTAGAAGAGGCCAACGAGGCAAAACGTCCAGAACGGACGGATCAGCCTCGGCCAATCCCTGGAGAAGGAAAAAGAAAGTTTGCGGGCGGAGAACACCCCCGCCAGAAACAACGCCAGACTGGGCCCTCAGAGTGCAGAGACTACAGGCCCACCACTTTCACACCCTTGACAAACACGCGCTCCAATGTTCTAATGCAGATCCGTGGAAAAAAGTTTTTGAAGTGGCCAAAGACACTGAAAAAAGATTCTGGAAATCAGTCCAAGTACTGTGACTTCCATCGCTCTGCTGGCTACTCAACCGAAGACTGTAAAACGCTGCAGAGGGAAATCGAGGACCTGATCCGTAGAGGACACCTCACCCGATTTGTCAAGGGATCTGGACAGAACTTAGGAGCGGCTGATGAAGAGGGACAGGAGCAGACGCCTTCCCGAAACCAGATTACGGCAGGAGTAGTTAATATGGTCACCACCTGACCTGCCAAGAGCCCGGAGGACAGCAAGGAGCAGTAGACTGGGAGGAAGAAGTAGCGCACAGTAGACAGCATCATTAGCTTTAGTGATTATGACTCAAACCATGTAATCTCCCCCCATGCTGACCCCCTTGTAATCTCGGCACTCGTTTCAGATGGTACTTCAGACTACCAGCTGAAGCGAGTCTTTATTGATAATGGTAGCTCTAAAGACTTGCTTTACTTGGACGCGTTCTTTAGATTAGGCCTAAAAAAGAATCAACTAAAACCTGCTGAAGGACCTTTATACGGCCTTGACAATGAACCGGTGCCCGTTCAAGGGACAATCCAACTGGAAGTCACCCTGGGCACCTACCCAAAAGCAGCAAGTCACATGCTAACCTTTCTAGTAGTTGATCTGCCCGCTGTTTACAACGCGATACTAGGCAGGCCATGCCTAACGGCATTTGGGGCAGTCACATCAATTCCACACCTTAAAATAAAATTCCCAACGCCCTACGGCGTCGGAGAAGTTCTGGGAGACCAGGTCATTGGGCAGACCTGTTACATGGCCCAGATTGCCCCTAGTGGCAAAGCCGGCATGGTGGGAGAACTCGATCAGCGAGACAAGACCACCTTGCAGCAGGCACAGCCCGATGAAGCCACGGATCAGGTCCCACTGGACCCGGGGGAACCGGATAAGTGTGTCCAGATTGGCGGCTCACTCACCGGGCCACTACGCGATGAATTGATCGCGTTCCTACGAAGGAACGCGGACCTTTTTGCTTGGACTCCCGCGGACATGCCCGGGATTTCAGATGAGGTGATGGTCCACAAGTTGGGCCTTGATCCTGACCGAAAGCCGGTCAGACAGAAGCGGAGGAACCACTCCGTCGAAAAGCTAATCGTCATCCGAGAGGAGGTGAAGAAGCTACTAGACGTCGGATTTATTAGAGAATTTCAGTGCCCGGATTGACTCTCAAACGTCGTTCTGGTTAAGAAGAGCAACGAGAAATGGCAAATGTGCGTCGATTTTACCGACGTCAACAAGGCCTGCCCGAAGGACAGCTTTTCCTTGCCCCGGATTGACCTGCTGGTTGACTCCACGGCAGGGCATGAGCTGCTAAGCTTCATGGACGCTTATTCGGGCTACAACAAGATTAGAATGAGTCCAGAAGACAAGGAGCATACCTCATCCATGACGGACCAAGGCACCTACTGCTACAAAGTAATGCCCTTTGGACTGAAGAACGTTTGGGCAACTTACCAGCGACTAGTCAATAAGATGTTCGAAAAGCAAATTGGTCGTAACATGGAGGTCTACGTCGACAACATTCTCATCAAGAGTAGAGTCACGGGCGACCACATACGTGACCTGGAAGAGTCATTTGGAGTGCTCCGCCAGTACCAAATGAAGCTAAATCCAGCCAAGTGTGTCTTCGGGGTAGCCTCGGGGAAGTTCTTGGGTTTCGTCGTCTCCCAGCGAGGGATTGAGGCAAACCCAGAAAAGATTAAGGCTCTGGCTGACATGGCTCCCCCGAGAAACGTAAAGACGTCCGGCCGATTGATCAAGCGGGCCGCCGGCCGCCCATCCCGCTTCCTCGCGAAATCTGGAGACAAGTACCAGCCCTTCTTTAAAGCTCTGAGAGGGACAAAATCTAACGGATTCCAGTGGACGGCTGATTGCCAGACCGCCTTCGATGAGTTGAAGCAGTATCTGGCCAGCCCACCGTTGTTAGCATCACCCAAAGACGGAGAGGAGTTGTACCTTTACTTGGCAGTGTCGGAAGCGTCCCTCAACTCCGTCCTCGTGCGCCAGGAATCCGATATCCAACAGTCGGTCTACTATGTGAGCAAAACATTGACCGGCCCAGAAACTCGCTACCCGTGCGCTGAAAAAATGGCACTAGTGGTTATCTTTGCAGCGCGAAAATTGAGGCCATACTTTCAGGCGCATCGCGTAGTGGTCCTGACGGACCAGCCGCTGAAAGGCATACTCCAAAAACCCGACGTTTCGGGGCGATTGGTAAAGTGGGCAATTGAGTTGGGCGAGTTCGACATTGAGTTCAGGCCCAGGCCTGCCATAAAGGCGCAGGCTCTGGCTGACTTCATTGTTGAGACCACGACCCCAATTCAAGAAGAACAGCCCGCAGAAAATAAAGAACAGCCCGGTGGGGCCCCAGAATGGACACTCCACGTGGACGGATCGTCCACGGACAGTGGCAATGGGGCAGGGGTGATCCTAACGACCCCTGATGGATTCGAGATTAAGTATTCCCTAAAACTTGATTTCCCAGCGACTAACAACGTCGCTGAGTACGAAGTCCTACTGGCTGGTTTGCGATTAGCAAAGGAGTGCTCTGCCAAGAGGTTGGCAGTTCACAGCGACTCTGGCTAGAGCAGCTGCTGCCGAGAACCCAGAGCAATATTCGAGGGACATGCGGGAGGTCCTGAACGCTCCGAGCATAGAGAAACAGGAGGCAATGCAGATTTCCGAGACGAAAAACTAGATGATGCCTTACCTTAGATACTTGGCAGACAGATCACTCCTAGAGGACACCGAAAAGGCCAAGCAGATTAAAAAGACAGCTGGCTGGTACGCAGTAGTTGATGGGCGGCTGTATCGCCGCGGATACTCAACTCCGTATCTCCGCTGTCTATCTCCCGAGGAGGCTGACTACGCGCTGGGCGAAGTTCACCTCGGGATCTGTGGATCACATGTAGGCGGGAAAAACCTGGCCTTTAAAATCATGCGACAGGGCTACTATTGGCCCTCAATGAAAAAAGACGCGCTTGAGTTTGTAAAGAAGTGTGAGAGCTGCCAGATTCATGGCAACCTTCATCACCAGCCGTCCGCTGACCTGAAGTCCCTTCAGGCTCCATGGCCCTTCGCGCAATGGGGGTTCGACATTCTCGGCCCATTTCCCATTGCCACGGGGCAAAGGAAGTTTATCATAGCTAGCATCGACTGCTTCACTAAGTGGGTCGAGGCTGCCCCGCTTGCAAAGATCACAGAACACAATGCTCTGGAGTTTCTCCGCCAGAGCATTGTCTGCAGATTTGGCGTCCCAGAGGTCGTGGTGACCGACAACGGGACCCAATTTTCTGAAAAACGCTTCACCAAGTATTGCACCAGCCTTGGAATCAAGCTGGTCCACACTTCGGTAGCATACCCCCAGGCCAACGGGCAGGTGGAGGTCACAAACCGTACGCTACTCCACGGGTTAAAAACTAAGTTGGAGGACGCCGGGGGCTCCTGGGCTGACGAGCTCCCATCCGTCCTCTGGTCTTATCGTACAACCCCGAAGGAACCAACGCGCGAGACGCCCTTCAGCCTATGTTACGGGACTGAAGCGGTAATTCTGTCAAGTCGGGCTCCCAAGTCTCGAGTGGAGTCCTTTAACCCACGCACCAACTCCCGAGGAAAATCGGGGAGCACTTGGACTTGCTAGAGGAGGCTCGCGACGCCGCTGAATACGGACAAGAAGATACCAACACCGAGTTGCCCGGTACTACAATAAAAAGGTGAAAGCCTGGAAATTTGACGTTGGGGACCTGGTCCTACGAGGCATCGAGGCCACAGGCAAGTTGGCTGGCTGAAACAAGCTCTCTCCCAACTGGGAGGGACCCTTCCTTGTCTCCGCCATCCTGCGCAACGGAGCATACAAACTCCGAAACTAGGACGGAAAGTTGGTCCCACGAACGTGGAACGCAACCCACCTGAAGCGTTACTTCCAATAAGAGGCCCAGGTACGTACTAACCTGTCTATGTGCATTCATTCGCATGATTGTGTAATTGAGTAAAATAAGAGGTTTACTTAGCATATAGGATCATAGGTCTTGCATGTATAAACTGTGTTTGCCTTGCAGGTATCCACCCACCTAGACTGCCCCTAAGTCGGGAGGGTCTTCACTCTCTCGTTAAACCCTAGTCATCTAGGTGGCCCAAAAAGTGGTCTGAAACCCTGGTCATCCAGGTGGCCCATAAGCGGTCTTAAACCCTAGTCATCTAGGTGGCCCATGAGCGTTCTGAAACCTCGGTCATCCGAGCGTTCTGAAACCTCGGTCATCCGAGCGGTCCAATAGCGGTCGTACTAAACCTTGGTCATCCAAGTGGCCCATGAGCGGTCTGAAACCTCGATCATCCGAGCGGCCCAATAGCGGTCGTACTAAACCTTGGTCATCCAAGTGGCCCATAGCGGTCTGAAAACCTTAGGGGGCAAGAATGGCACACGCGACGACCTCTTTTCGGGGAGCAGCAACGTCAGTCAACGACGGTCGAAGGGAGAAACATCTTTTCTCCAGCATTGGCAGCCCAAGTCTTTACTTGAACGGCGCCACTAGGCCGGTTATTACAACCGCCTACCTGAATTAAGGATCTCACTCCTTAGGCAGCCAGCCAACCAAGTTGGCTGCCCCATGCACCAACCTTCTCTATGAAAGGATAGCGTGATTAAACAATAACGAGAAGCGTTCCTTCTCTAATACTGACTGCCCAAGTTTCTACTTGGACAGCACCGCAAGGTTGGTTAATGCAACCACCTGCCAAGCCTGGGGGCTCAGCTCCTTAGACAACCAAGCAACGGTCGCCGGCCAACCAAGTTGGCCGCCCAATACAACGACTCATGCAAACAACAAACACAAAGCAATAAAAGGCAATGGACACCGGAGTGAAAAAGTGCTTCCATTTTATTGCTCACAAAGTATGTTACAATTTACATACAGTCCAAAAAATAAAAGAAATATAGAAGGCTACAGGGCTGGCGGACTACCCTGGTTGTCTCGGGGCTCTCCCTCCGGATCATCCTTGCGTTGCGCTGCGCAGTTTCTTTGATTGATAAACTCCACTAGGAAGTCCGGAGCGATCAACCGCGCAACGCGACGTCCAATGTTGAGCCCCTCCAACAGCTTGGCGTGTAGTGCGCCCCCAACCTCATGAGGGGTCATCCGAGAGGCCAACTCGTTCTCTGCGGCGACGGCTCGATCTGTGAGGCGTTTGTTGCTCGCTTTCAGTCGATCATCCTCTTCCTTCAAGCGAGCAACCTCCACCTTCAACTCGGCGTTCTCTGCCTTCAGTTCAACATTCTCTACCTCCACGCCCGCCATAACAGCCTCGAGAGCAGCTGTCTGCTCACGGAACTCCCCTCCTGAGGCGGCCAGCCTGGCATCTAGCCAAGCTATTTCTGCCTCCTTATCAGCTAGTGCCTCGTCACGCTGCGTCATTGCCTTAAAAATTATGGAGGCAACCTTCAACGGCTGCACAAACAACGAATAGAAGACAAGTTAGAAACCTTGAAGGGACAAGGTATGAGGAATCAACCGTCAAGAATCATACCTCCAAAAATTTCCTCGTGGGTCCCTTAGGCTTGGCCTCCAGACCAGGCTCAGGTGGCAGAGGACCAGGAGCATCCTCTCGCGCCGAACACACCGCTGCCTCATCCAGAATGCTCTCCAAGAGCTCATCATCCTCAACGGCAGCGGCGGGCTCCTCTCTTGCAGCCTCTGGAGCAGCTGCGGCAGGTTTCTTCCTCCTGGCTTGTAACGTCCCCAGCGCATCCGCATGTGGATATTGTCCGCTTTGGGCTAGGGGAACTTACGGCGTCCCAGGCCAACACGCAGCCCGCACGGTTTTATTCCTGGCAGACGGCCCAGCCGCCCCCAAAACGCGTCCACAAGGGAGAGGTATCCACGTCCTTATAAAGGCATGCTTCGTTCCCTCTCCATCCAATGTGGGACTCTACATGGCTGCCTTTGGAGCAGCAGCTGGAGAATCGATCCTCGTCGACGGCTCCACGATATAAATACGCGAACCCTTGGGCACGTCGCGAGCTGGCTCCTCTGCAGATCCCATCCAGGCGGCGCCTAGAATCAACTTCCCTGCAGGCTGGGCCAGAATAACCCCTCCGGCATCCACCGGCCTGTCCTCAACGGACCTCTCCGCTCCAGAAGTGCTGCCGGGACCATCGCAAATCCCGGCAGCCACGAGATCAATCTGCGAAGAGGAAGAGGAGGGCGTAGCAGTCACCCTCTCAGTAGCCTCCTCCGAGGACCTTGGTCGAATGATCAATTTCTTTGAGACCTTAGGATTCACCATTTTAATCGGAGGGTGCGGCTTCTGGACCGGTGACGGCGATCCCCATTGAACCTTCTTGGTCTCCGCACGGGAAACCAAGAAGTCCCTCTGGAATTCATCGGGATTGTCCCGTATGGCCTTGGTCAGCCAGGCATAGGCAGAGGTCTCCGCTGTAGACGGTGTACCGAGGTGCACCTCTGGGACCTTTCACCAGTCCCGCGCAATAGGCCACTTCTCTCCCACCTTTACAAAGAAGAATCGATTTTTCCAATTATTCAGGGAGTCGTGGATGGCCTTGTTTATTTTTATCCCCGTACGGGGGCTGAGTGAAATCCACTCTGCCCCCTGGGTCACTTTGAATACAACATTAAGGCCAGACATCCTAAACTTCTGGCCGAGCTTCCGGACAAAAATGCATAAAGTACAAATATACATCACCGCATTGGCATGAAGCTGGGCGATGGGTACTCGCAAGGCCGTCATGATCGACTCAAACTCCTCCGGCAATGGCAAGCGGAGGCCCCTCCTCAAATGAGCCTCATAAACAGTAATATAGCCCTCCGGTAGACAAAGGGCTTTGTCATCCTTGCCTGGGACCTTCCAGGCCATCTCTTTAGGGATATTAAACTCAACGCACAAAGCCTTAATGTCATTCTCTCTCAAATCGGATGGAAAATCCGCCACGGAAGCCATGATCAGAAGAGCTTTAGGGTTTTTGGTCGAGAAGCAAGGACGGCGAAGACGAAGGTTTGGAGGCGTAACTGATTTCAAAAAACGGAAGGAAAACTTAAGCGCCAAGCCTGCAAAGGACGCCGTCAGTCCAGCCACGCGTCACCTCCTCATTTGACCCAGCAAAAGGACGGGACTCTCGCACGAAACCCCTCATTAATGACACCGTCAAGATTGTCACGTGTCGCCTCTCCACTTAACCCTGCAAAAGGACGGATCTCTGGCGCATTAATGACTCGGATCTCCTCCTAACCAAAGGAGGATACGTGTCATTTTCTGCCTTGCAGTCCGGCCAAAAGCTGGCAGAAATCATTCCCAGAATTGGCCAAGGACGGTCAACAATTCTGATACTCCGAAATTGACCAGGACGGTCAACAATTCACGTACTCCAGAATTGACCAGGACGGTCAACAATTCTGGTACACTGGAATTGACCAGGACGGTCAACGATTCTGGTACACCGAAATTGACCAGGACGGTCAACAATTCTGATATTCCGGAATTGGCCAAAACGGTCAACAATTCCAGTCAAACCCTCCTTCACGCTTTTATAAGTTTCTACAGGATTCTCAAAATAAGGAAAAACGTCCCATCATGAACATACTGGAGGCCAGAAATCTGACCACCAGCATGGGGGGCTAGTGATGGGTACACCAATATTGGGCTGGCCCAAAGAAAGGTCAACAGAAGCCCAGGAAGGCCGGTCAACATTTTTGAAGGCCCAATAAGAAGATGGGCCTAGAAACTGGAAAGCCCGAAGACGGTCAACGTTGGCGTTAACCGTCCTGGCGGCCAACTTACTCACAAACGGTCAACTCAGCGTTTACCAGTTTTGTTGGGCCTTTAGAGGCTTTGTAACAGTGATGGGCCTATTCTGTTATGGCCCACAGCCCATCAGTTGATCGCCAGCCGCTCTCTCTTCGTTCTCCACGAAGGCGGCCAACACGCTGACGGTCAACTCAGACGTTGACCGTCTGCTCCCTATACGTTGGGTCCAAATAAAGCTCTTCTACAGTAATGGGCCTGATTCACTCAGGCCCATAGCCCATCTAGAGGCTAACGACGGGCACCTTTCATAATGGCGGCCAACACGCACGCAGACGGTCAACCCGAGCGTTGACCGTCCGCGCTTTACACGTTGGGGCTCCAAGAAGCCTTTCAACAGTAACGGGCCTGACCCGTTTAGGCCCACCAATCATAAAAAGGCCAACCACGATCCTCCAAGGATATTCTACGATCTCAAAAGGAATATCAGCAAGATTGGCGCCCTTCAAATAAGGAAGGCGCCAGATCTTCCCAACTCCTTGCCAGCCAAGGAACCCCAATGGTAACATGCTGGGAAGGAAAGAAACCAATTTGAAAAGTGGCTGGCCACCTCAGAAGGAAACAATCCTCCACAATTGGGCAACAAGCATCAGCCTCCAAAAGGAAGGCCAGCAGCAGATCATAGGGACGATCATTCCTTCCAAAGGAAGAAGATCGCCATCTTTGCCATAAAAGAGGCCATGGATTGATCATCCAGTGCATGCTTTCTGGGACGCTTTCTGGCACTCTTTCTTTGAGGCTTTCACTCACACAGAAAACCCTAAGTGCTCTGAGAAACAAGCTCTGGTTCCCAGCAGCCTAACTCCGAAACACAGTCAAATTCCAAGGCAACGAACGGGTCTTCACACTCGTTCTCTGCCTTCCCACCATCCAGATACGAGAAAGGCCTTGCGCCTCTCTGACATCTGGAACAAAACACTCTCTTCCCCTCTCACATTGCTCTCTCTATCTTTCAGTTCCTTCCATTGAAGGCTGTTTGCTGACTTGAGCGTCGGAGTGTTTTCGGTGGGATTACCTCCCGCCGTTAACGTTGACCTCTTGTTCGTTTTAGTGGTGTGCAGGATTCGTACTCGGTGAACGGAGCCGGTTCACATCATCCAGAAGAATCCGAATCTGTTCGAAGTCGGATCCAGGTACGCATCACAAACATTTCAAGTTTTTCTCATATGGCTTGTGCATGCATTTTATTATAAATGTGATTGTAAACATTATCATCATCAAATTATTAAATAAATTTTAAACTTGCTCATTGTCAAATTTTAATTACTCATCTATTTCAAAATCAGGTTTAACAGTATCAAATACCTACAAATGCAATATTTTTATGAATAAGAGATCTTTCAGCTTATTTTAAACTCGTAATTTATGCCACCCAAGATAATCAAATTACAACAACTGGCTTTTTTATATCACTTTTTGGAAAAAAAAAAGGCTCCCTCTTTGCTAAAATATGTGAGGAAATAAATAAAAGTATAATAATAAATAACACCCAATATGAATAAAAACACAAATGAGTCACTCATACGAAAGATTAAACATTTTACGTACGAAAAAAAGTTGACATTTGCATCCAAAACAAGTTCCACGTAATCAGTCATTATTGCACAAACTCACTTCAACTGTCGAAATGAGTGCATAGCTCTCTTCTCAACAAAGTATCAGATACGCTATTATACAAGTTAAAATTAAAAAAAAAAATGGAAGTAACACGTCTAAATCGTTAAAAGTATTCTACAATCAATTTAGTACCACATAACAAAAAAAAAAAGAAATCAAAATAAAAATGACGTCTTAATCTTAATCTGATATTATTGCATCCCGGGTCCGCGGTTATCGTACGGATTAGGGAACCTTCGGATTCCTTGGCATGCGGCGGCGTCGGTCGAAGGGTCCGATCTCCGTCTCTATAAACCTGGACCTGCACAACACAAACAACAAATAAGAGGTCAGGGATCCGATAGGATTTTTCCCACCGAGGTCACTCCGACGCTCAAGTTAGCAAATTCCCGCAATGAACGAAAATGGCGCACGCTAAGAGCGGTACGCGAATGGATACTGTGAAAGCGTAAGAAATGCTCATGTTATGGTATGGAGAGTGTGGTGAGCAGGTTGTGGGAGGCCTGGCTCCCTTGGTGCACCGCAATGGGTGGCTGACTTTCCCATAGTCTGGATGGACGTGGGATGAGTGATCGTGAGCTTGTTGTTGACGGGCGGAAGCGAGTTTATACTCAATTCTCGTTTACTCCTTTCTTGGGGTGAAGTGGAGAAGAAGGAAGCTCAGAGCTGGTTGAGTTTGATTCAGGGTCAGTATTCAGCCAGCAGAAGATGAAGAAGAGATCGAAGAGGAAGAAGATCCCTTCTCTGCGGGGCGCGAGGGCTCTTATAGCCTCTCCCCGTTGGACTCTTGGGCGCCAAAATGCCCGTTGCGAGGGCTACTGCGCCGCTGGTCACTGTTGTGGACCGCCGGTCATGCCGGTTGTCCTTTTACCGTGGATGGCACGCTTTTGAGTGTTGCCGGCCACACCCGATTTCCCCCTGAGCGGGGATTGGTTGGCTGCCTACAGATGGCAGCGGGAGTCGTTGGCGCTGCTCCAGCCAATCCCCTATTGGCTAGCCTTTCCGCCCCTTTCGCCTGTTTCCCGGCGACGCATTCAATGCGTTGCAGGGCCCCGTAGTCTTCTGCCAGCATGGGTTTGCGCCTTTCGACCATTGAGCTGGGCTGACTATTTCATGCGGGCTCTTGGACTCCTCGTGGGCCGCGAAATTCTTCATGGGCTTGGTCAATTCTTCATGGGTCAGGACATGGGACCTAACAGATATTATACCCATTCCTCATTTTTTATCCCTTCCTCTGTCCCTCTCATGTTCGCTCTCAAGAACAGAAGTTGCTGAGAAAATCATGCCAAACTACAGAATTGCATTCAATTCATATATAACTGACTGATCAGTCAGAGCACAAATAGCACATAATTATCAATTTTCTTTCTGGAATAACAATCACTCAAAGAATGGCATATTAAATCTATTGAGATATGGGTTACTTTCGTGTTAACCTATATTCAGTTGACAGGATAATCAAAAGTTCGACTGAATACTCACATAAGGTACAATATCGATGCGGTATTATTTTATCCGCGCATGTGCTAGAGGGCAACAGGTGTCGAGGCTGAAGGGCATACAGCCGGACTACTTATCGAAAGAGCATCCAACCGGACTGCTTAGTCGAAAGGCGTCTAGCCGGACTATCTAGCCAAAGAATGACCGACCCAGTGCTGATGTTGAAGAGCAATCAAACTGCTGAGTCCAAAGAAGAATCAGATTGCTTATACTGAAGGATGACAAATTGTCAATCCCAATAGCCCACAATGAAAAGACACATGAAATTCCCTTTAGAGCTTACAAAAAAGAATACGATTGATAAAAAAAAAATAACTTATAAAAAGGGAAAGACTAGTGAACACCACTAGTTAAAGAAAGTAAAAAAAAAAAAAAGAGAGAAGAAAAGTTTTCTTACTTTAAAAATTTCCTCTGTACTCACTGCTACTCTAATCCATTTGATGCAAGAAATTAAGTTCTCATATTTAAATAACCGATTTTATATAATAAAAATTTACAAAAACACAGTTTCATAATTTTTTTCTCTTATTTAGAAAACAATTTACGTCTTATCTCTTTATTTTATAATTGTCATTTATATACTGTATTATTATCATCACTGTTTCATCTTTGTTCAAAACAGACCTCTTTACTAGGGCTGACCGTGTGAATCCATTCATATAATAGAAAATTTAGTTGCCTACCAATACATAAAAATAGATATTCAAACTCCTTTTAAGTTTCAGCGTATACATTTATCATGCTTTTCTTAGTAAAAATATGCAACTCAATTGCCAGATTTGAACTAAGCCCTGCCAACACTTCTTGCAAACTAAATGACAATCAATCTCTATATATTTTGTGCATTCATAAAATGCTCACATTAATGCAATATGGAAAATATCTTGATAGTCACACCAAAATAAAGGCGGCCCCCAACTCTTATACCAAAAGCCGCCGCCACCTAAGGTCACACTACTTCTCACGTAATATGTACAAATGCTCAGTACTCTGACTCAACAGTCCCTACCAACCACCTTTTTCTAGACATACTCTTTGAGGAAACAAGGTTGCCTCCACCAAAATACATTAGCCTGTAGCAGATATTTTATCACACGGTGTCAAACTTAATTAGAATCAGAGAGACCCTCGCACTATAACCATGATTTTGTGCAGCAATAAAAATTCTGCAGCAAACAAAAGCACAGAACATACATACAGATCTGCAGAATAAAGCCAAAACTCCAGCAGAAGATCTGAAAACAATAGGCTGAAACACAGAAGCATCACAGCGGAAACAGCAATCAACACAGCAGAATTTTGAAACATACCAGATCAGTTTCTCCTGAAACAGGTTAGTTTATTACAGAAAAAGGGAAATATCAGCCTAATTGTAGAAGAAAAGGTCCAATCAAATTTCACACCTGTAAATGGTTCTGCTAATGGAAAGAAAAGAAATGTGAAGAGAGTAGAAAGCTCTCTTAGTAGGACTAACTCTTTATAGAGTATGTGCCCATACATATAACATACACAATACAGTACAATGACCAAATATCTTCAAGTATAAATATGTAGAAATAAAATTCTAGCAATACAAAATCATAACAACCAATTTTGGTAGGTGTGAGCGAATCTATAATCTTATATGTAACACCTAGTATGGCGGCCAGCTGGTTACATGTATACCTATGAAACTCAATTATTTCCTGAAGTCCCATTATCCATTGATTTAAAGAGTTCACACCATGTCCAAATCCCAAAGTGCCCGATATGAGTACTTCAGGATAAAGTGAAGAGTTGAAATAACTACAAATGCTTGCCAGACCAATCAGAAGTTCCAACTCACATACACCAGTGTACAAGCCCAAGTCCTTCTCTTAAAGACCACTTATGCACTAAATGGGCAGCCATTGCCTTTTTTGTATCCATAAAGCATCAAGAAAGACTGCAAAACCAACGCTGTCAAAAGCTTCAATCACACCCAAACCAAGCCAAGCCAAGCTGTTTCATGGTAAGTAGGGTTAACAACATAAATTCTTTGCCTCCTGCCAACTCTACTTTAGACCACCATTATTTTACCGCCAACACCCTCTTCTCAGGAAATACTATAATTAGATGTACCTAAAGCAGCTTTTCTATGGAATTCACTAGGAAAATCTTAAGGTCCTTGGTACAATGAGCATAAAGGATTTGGATGCATAATGAAAATATCTATGCATTTCTTTCACTTGTGAGGGTTTTAAAGGACTCGTAAACAAATAGAAAGGATACATACCTCTTTTTTCCATTTCATTACCACGATCCAGGAACATCTATCATATCTAATGATAAAACCCAGGAAAGGAAGCATCATATTCAATAAGAATAACTCTCACTCATCTAATTCGCATCATACTACGGTAATGCCAGGTTCAACACACTCAACTGTTTCCAAATAGTGTTCACAACTTTTATATGTTAAATGAATCAAAACCAGCAAAGGCAAATGGGGGTGAGGGAGCAGGAATGAGAGGAAGATATCGCAAACGAATTGCAAATTGAGATCTTTCTTCATGCAGCTACCACTTCTTTTGATAAAGGAACCTGTAATGACTTAAGCTACTAAAATAACTCTAAAACACTATCGAAAATTGCCAAGAAAAGGAGGATTCTTCACAAAAGTGTTTCTCATCAGTTACAACCATATTAATACTACAGTATTTAGCTGACACCAAATTTTATTAATCATCAACTCACTTGAATACACCAGAAAGGGACACAATGGGAGTAAATAGAGGCAGGATGCATTTACAGACCACTTGGGAGGAATAACTAAGATTAGCCTTTTCCTCTTTAACTCCCTTCAATTATCCTAAATTACCCCATGGAAGCCAGCCGAATCCAACAGCACCGCCTTGATTTGCTCAGGCAAAATGTCCAGGCCCTCCCTGCATTGCTGAAAAAAAAAAAGCAGAAGAATCATCGATCTCAGAATCACGCTAGGCTACTTATTTACAACAATGCCTTGACAGAGCTGAATGGTAGGAGAGGATTCGTAGAGCATCCCTTGTAGTTGGACTTAGTGGCATTATTGCCATTGATGTTGTTACTATTAATTACTTCCACTTATGGAATACTAGGAACAAAGAGAGGTATGGTTATGGTGAAGGAGAACCTCTTTTTAAACACAATTACGAGATATTTCATAAAACATTCCTAATGATGTAATAACAATTAACTTGTAGATATTTTATAGACATTTTATATTTCATATCAAAGATAATCTGTCAATAATAGAAGGATAATTTGCAGAATTCATCTGAGTGAAGAAACCCTTTGGGAGGAAGCACTCAGTATTTATTCAAAGAAATATGGTTACTAACCATGGATGAAAAAATATATATCAATATTGAATGCGACTATATATCAGGGTCATACATATAAGACAATATATATCAATATTGCATATATTAGAAGCAAAAAGTTTCTAATAATTATAAGCTAATAGGCAAATATGACCCATACATCGACCAAATATCGACTGATATTTTGAATATCGACTGACATATGATAATATATTGCTAGTACAGCAACATATTATGGCTTTTTTGTGGTATTGATAAATAACGGTATTAAGGGGCATGATATTGCTATATATATATAAACAGATATTTTCATCCATGTTCCTAACACACAAAAGAATACAATGAAAGCTTTAAACAAGTTTCACATTCATTAATTGGCTGCACTGCAACAATTCTAGAGATGGAAATAAGATTGACGAGATATATGATAAATCAGGAATGTAGAGTCATCTTTCCCACCAGGATCTCTTATAAGTCAGCATGCATTTAAAAAGTAGGAGTGAACATGTGTAGATCATAATTTTATGGTGTCATACTAGTTATCTTTCCATTTTCAGCAGAAATAGGTGCATCTGCAGCCCAAAAATAATGAAAATTGAAACAAGAAAAGCAGGTTTGATAACCTTCTCAGGCATGAAGAAACAAAAATTCACCTCTGTTGGGGGACCCATTTCAAGACTACTACTACGTCTAGTAAGATCCTCATTCACAATAAATGTTTTAACACCTTGAACATATATCACCATATTGTTATAATTTTGTCACCCACAGTGATAGACAACCATGTTCAATATTCGTAGTCCTCATTATTACTGTTTGATATCTGGCACCATTTCATGAGCAACTCCATATCAAAATCTCTCCAACTTTCTCCCTCCAAAATTTTCTAGTCTGTTTATGTGTAGCCATGAAGCTAGTCCAGTTATATAATAAGGCCATGAGGAATAATGAGAACAGAAATATGTCACCTCTGCTCGGAATACATCCAAAGCAAACCCATTGAAACAGCTGATGACAGCTTGCTGAATGTCCAGGCCTAGGTTGTCCAGAGCCCTTATAGTGGAGAGCAGGAGACCCGGTCTACGCGCGCAAAACATGTGGATATTGACAGCTCTTCCTTCTCTTGCCCTTACTTCAACCTACACATCATAGATGACCTAGACAATTAGATTCCATGTTGTGACAATAACTTCAATTGAAGATAGCATCTCAAGCCAAGTGTCCAGCACAAAACAAAAGCAACAACCACTAATAGTAAAAAAAAAGGCCTCCAAGATAACAAACACATCGAGAGATATCATAAGATATTACATAAAATATGAAGGAATGAAATTATTTCAATATCCTGAACATAATACGAATGATGGTAATTAACCAAACCTTTTTTGGCCTCTTTTTTTCCACATTATTCTCCCAGGTTCCAAACAAATAGAGACCACTTCAAATTTCATTTGAGGCTCCTTGACAACAAAAGGTTGGAAGTCGTGAGGTAAACACATATGCAACTTCTTCAATCACATCCTTCTCCTATGCCTCTAGTTACTTCAGGCTCCGGCTTAATAGTATCATTGGCATCTTTCTCTTCTTTGCTGGTATGCGATAAAACTGGCATTCAACTATGCTAATGATTGTTCAATTAGCTGTTCAAAATCATCAATGTCGGCCTTTGCAACATTTTCTCACTTTTGTCTTTTTCTATTAGGAGTTCATTTCCATATAAATTAGAGCCAGGCTGAATATTGGAACAAATTTGGTCTAGACTTATAACAGAGTCTGCTTTAGAAAACAGAATAAAAGAAGCAATGGGAAAAACTGAGCTTAAAAACAAAGGCCCACAATACAAAAACTTGTAGGAGCGAACAAACCCACTAGTAGTGTTGTATCAAGATCAGCCAACAAGGGCTGTGCACGCACGTAGGCTTTGGAGATGAAAGTCAGCAACGAACAATGGTGGCAGGAACTGGTCTGGATTGACTTTGCAGTTGTGTGGTGGTTGATGAATTGATGGTGATTTCAACGAGTGTCATTCGAGGTTTAAATTTTGCATATCATCATGGCTGTTGAACAAGGTGAGAAAAGCGGAGGGTGATGATTGTGGATTATAACATGATGATGCTAACTCTGTGGTTCAACAGCAAAGGTCCTGTTGCGACGATGACAAGAAGGCAATGGCAGGCAAAAGCCTCAGATACAAAGTGATGCAGGACCAAATACAGGCAACCAGCAGAAAGCTCAATACCAAACCAAAATTCCATTCCACGCAGAAAAATAACAAGATTTCAAAGAAATCCAAAAAATGATGCTAGCCAGTTCATAAAATAATTTCTTGAAAGGATGAAAAGCTATAAACAAATGCATTATGAAAGATATCAGCAGGTATTACCTAAAATACTAAAGCAATGGAATTCTTACTATATCCTAAACCAAGGTAAAAAACAGTAATAAACTAAGATTCCTTCTTAATTTCCCCCTTGTAGTTGCTCCTTCTTTAGATCTCTCCTTCTTTATGTTACATAGCAAGCACCAAAGGTGGAGAGATTCACACTATCAGCATTTTTTGTATGGGCAAACCAAAAACGAATGACTAACTGAAATTAAAGGAATATCATGCTACACCTTGACAAAGGCCTATTGTGTTTATCTGTAACTCATTGGCTACAAGATTTTTATCTAAGCATTTGCCAAATATGACACGTTTACTCGTCACTTCCTTTTAAGCACTTATTACCAAACTTTAGTAAAAACCTGTTTTAAAATAATAATCTTTCATGAAACTCTTGTAACAACTGGTCAATAATTCTTATGATAAGCTCCAAAACCAGCACAGTTAAACACTTCGTGTTAGTTTTAAGACTAGTTTTCAGCATACATAAGAACCTTTTATTGGTGAAGCTCTCTCTTTTGGCACAATGAAACACTACTGAATTGTTATGAATTGATTTTGAGCACATGTTAACCTCCCAAAAGCATCACTTTACAACTGCTTGATTTTCAGATAACACTATACCAATTCCACATAAACAGGGATGCAAACGCTACCAAAAAAATGATCAGTCATCTAGGACATCTAACTAATTTAATCTCCTCTTAAGCCAACTAGAAAGGCTGGCCCCAAAGCTAGGTACACCTAGGTGAATTTTGACAACCCAGCTTCCACATGCTCAAATTTGAGATGCCTTTGAGACTTTCAGTTCCTAGGATATCTCAGACAACACATGCTCACATCTGCAAGATAATGTACTAGCAGCAGTCTAGCAGAAGCCTAGATCCAAGGATCCAGTAAATGTCACAGATGTAAAAAGCAGTGGGAATACTATCATTCTAGGTAATTTCATAGAGGTACAGATGCTATCATTCATCTGACATTTATTAAAAGCCAAATTCAACTTGATGGGATAATTTCGTTTTCAAGGAAGCAGATCTCATGAGGGAAAACAATAGTAGTTTTCAGAGCTGGACTACAAAAATGAAGGATTTCAGCAAATTCTTTGATTAACATGGCCACAACAAAAGAGTTATAGGTCAATATAACAAAATGAAAATATTCTGCAAAGACCATGTAGGGACCTAAATGCCGAAGCACTAAGAGCAGAAATCAACAATTGATTAGAAAATATTTCTGAACTATAAAACCATTCATGCAATTCATTGTCTTTTCTTTTCATTCTCCACTATAGAATGTCATATTGAAATCATCCATCTCATCACAAACAACATCCAGATGAAATCTATTTAGCATTCTATCAGACACTTGACTTGCTTTATTTATAGTTTGCAAAATTAGAACCACAAATAAAGGAGAAAGGGTATGTTTTGATAAGTCATAAAGGAAGAAACAAACAAATGATTGAAGAAACATGTATGGGAAAAAACCAGAAAAAGGTAGAATGCATATAATATTTCGATTCATCAGTAAAACTTAGGGAGAGGCAAAGAACTTCAGAGTTGTAAGCAGGAGAGAGACAAAGAAGGAATGTAGGAGAGACGGAACAAGCAAATTGAGTGAGATGGTGTGGTATCCCTCATGCCTTTCTGCAAACAAAACAGAGACATAGTCTTACTGGCAGATTCTTCAAACGGGATTTTACCATCTAAATTACCCAAGGCATCTTATGTTTTCATTATTGAAAGCATTAGGCAGTCATATGTGAAGGAAAACTCTGGTCCTAGTTTATTGGTTGGAACAACAGCCAATTCGAACAAAAAGAGAATTACAGAATTATGTTTGTGAAGAAAAAAACCCTTCCTGTGGATAAACTTAAACCAATTTTTGCACCCTGTCAAATCCAAAGAGAATTGAAGAAGCAGGGCAAACGCACACTGGAAATTCAGGAGAAATTTGCAGAAAGAGTGGAAAAGATTGCAGTTTCCAATTAGTTTCGACATGACAGCAGAAAGATCAGAAGATAGAAACACTTCAAAGATGAAGCCATAGTTCAGACTAGTGCTAAAATTTAGTACTAATATGGTCAACTGCACAGCTCAAATTATTTTACTATTAGTTCTTTGTCTCTTATAATGCAAATTATTCACGGGGCAGGCTTCTCCTGTGCAAAGACTTGGTTCAAACCAGTCTGGGCAGACAGCTATGCCAGCTTGCACTAGAAGATTTCAGTGTTATAATAAGAAATGAAAAGAAGATCAGCAGAAATAGAAATTCTGATGCTGATACGGATAATTTTGTGGATTGTTTGTGGACTGTTAGAATCGGGAATAAGCTAGATGGTCTAACAAGCATGATGCATCTACCAGAATTTTTAGAGAGCTTGACAGAACTCTTTAGAAAGGAAACTGGTTTCGGAAATATGGGTTGATTTTCATGTTCACCTAACTTCATTTCATGCGGAGGCTTTTTTCTTCATCTTTCTTTGCCACTTGTAAAAACCTTTTAGATATTTTCAGATGAGGACTAAATATTCCTCCTTAATTCTGGTTGAGAAGGAATAGTCTACTTCTCCACAAGGCTGTGCTGTGTTTCTCTTTACCGAAAGCATGAATGGATTAATCACCACCTTACAGGGTTGAATGTAGCATAATTTTATAAAACAAGCAAGTAAATTGCAAAAGATAAAGGGAGAGTTTGTCTCAGTTTCAGCATGATCTGCATCACAGCCTACTAAGAGTAATCTGGATCTGATTAACACAGGAAATCAATCTAAGGAATCCTCTCCACTGATAGCTGCTGAGGAAGAGTTTATGGTCAAAATGCAAGGGTTGACTGGGACTATCACTGGGTTATATTGGTAGGTGAAAAACACCCAATATTTACATTCTCTTCTAAAAAGCTTCTGGGCACCATTCTGAAGTTGCATCTATTGCTGATAGGTATGGGTAACGACTCCTCCAAATATCTGTGGCCAGAAAAATCAATTCAATATCCCCAAAAATCGATTTGGCAAAATGGACATTTGATCTTGTTGCTGGATATCTGAATCCAGAGTAATATCCAAGCATTTTTCTCCACGTATTCAACATCAAAGCTTTTTCAAAAGCAATTTTAGGTTACTGGAGTTAATTTGTAGCTTGTGTTAGACTTACTTTACTTTGTTGCATCTTCATTATAATTTTTTTTATTTTTATTCTCTAAGAAGTTATATCTGAATCCAGAGAAATATCCAAGCATTTTTCTTTCCATGTTCAATATCAATGTTTTTTCAAAAGCAATATTAGGTTAGTGGAGTTAATTTGTATCTTGTGTTAGACTTATTTTCTTTTGTTTCATCTTCATTATAAATTTTTATTTTTATTCTCTAATAAGTTGTATATTTAAATTATTTAAATTCTATATTAGACAAGTCGATAACCAATCTGTGAGACTCTCAAGCGGTTAGCAATGAAATAGTCAGTCTTTACCAAGACAGGTGGGATTCAGTTCTGCAGTGTCTCATTTTGATCCTCAAATTATGATAAGGGGCAGATTATTTAGCTGACAGTATAAGCTCCTTTGACTGCAACATTTACTTCCTTGGAGGTTAATTGAGCTCTACTCTCCCTGCTTGATGTGCAAGCCAGTTTGGTACTCCTGATGGAATTACATATTGTATTATAAAGCTGCTTGGGATATTATAGTTGTCAGGATGACTACTGCTTTTCTTCAATAATTTACAAAACAGCTAGCAGTTTAGATGAATTTATTTGACCACTATAAGACTTGTGCCTGAAACATCTCATGATCTAATCCTAATCAAGTTGGCTGATTGTGACACTTTTGGGGTAATTAATTAGATTTGTATAAAAAATGAAGGATATACAATTGTAAGGCTCCATCCTCTGGTCTAAAGCATTCCTTAAGATCCACAAGAGAAGCCAAACCTGATGGGGAATAAAACAACAAAATACACCTAAAAGGATCAAAGGAAGGTAGGCCACTCAAAGATTGCAGCTCAACCTCAACCCACCAAAAAAAAAAAAAAACCAGAAATACAGGACCAGCTAAGATCAAAACCAGTCAGAATTTGCAGCCTATCACACTATCGTAACTAATGCTTGATCCCATCCATCATATCCAAGAAGCAAGCTCTCAGCACCCCTAATCATCACCCAGGGAGTGCAATTTGGACCCTCAGCAGGAATATAAAAGAGTGGAGTTGAAACTCTCGAGTTATTTGAGGGAAATATGTTTCATCTGTTTATGGGATCACATCTGCTTTGGAAGTGCCTGAGCAATAGGCGCTACTGGACTCCACTGGTGCATAATTTTCCGAATTGGGAGGCCTCCACCTTCATTCTTTCCTGGTGGCATGGCCAAGATTTATGAGTAGAGCACTTTACTTGGGGCAGATCAGGCAATTTCTCTTTTGCCAGGTCTGTATTAGCCAGCAGGCATGTTTCCAATTCTTGAGAGAAACCTTCCAACATTGCTGGTTTGATATAGGGAGGATCAAAATCAGGGATGCTCTTGATCTTATCTCTATTGGCTTCATTGGCAGTAACATCTGCAGTTCTGAGGTGTTCATCTCTTTGTCTATTAAGTACACCTGATATTATTGCGTTCCAGCAAAATTTAATGTGGCGATGCTAGTCTGCCTAAGTTGGATTCTATTTTAATCTTATTATTCATGGATGGGTAGCTATTAGGGGCTGTGATGGAGATTACAAATCCAACCAGAAAACCAAATTATAGGATTTCTAGAAACATTGCAATATTTGATTGTTTTTGAATACTACTAGGGGAATGTGATGATGAATCTGAGAACAAAGATATGGTTGTCTTATAACAAAAAAGATACACTGAAAACTTCAGAAAGAGCCTCACTACAGGGCATAAACTACGCATCTTTGGCCTTCCCTGCTCCCCCTAATGCAGAAACTCATGCACCTGGCTACCTTATTGGTGGTTTATGAAGTTCTGCATCTTTTAGTATTTATATAGGTTCTTGATAATTTAAACACGGGTCTACAGAATAAATATCGGCTGATTTATATCAATATTGAACCTCTGATACACATATTTCTTGATATGCAGCGCAATTGCCATAAGTCATCATATCAGGATAGAATGCAATATATCAGCAAATATTTAAAATATTAACTAATATACTAAATATTTGGCCCATATTTGCATGTAAGCTTACAATTTGCCAAAAAAAAATATTTTTGATATATCCGATATTGATAAATATTATCTAATATGTCTGATATTAATATAACCGTGATCGATATCGATACAAATATTTTTATCCATGCATCTGTCCAAAATAGGTATTCATATAAGGTTTAGAAAACTCTTGGGATATAAATTTATTGTAGTTTTCAGTTGACTTAGTTAGAAGTTTGTAACTTCATGCCAATTGCAGAAAGCCAACATATGCACTCCTCCAGCTAATGAAACATTACTTATTGGATCGGACATCAAATTTGTCAGACCCTAAGTTCTTTATTTAATGTCGATTTGCTATCTTTCTCATCTATTCTTCTCCCTTCTGAATATTTCAGTGTTAGCACCTAACTGAGAGTAGGCACCTTTCTGCTGATATCGAAAGTTTTACTGATTATGGAAGTCTAATGTAGGGGATGTATGGGATGCTTCATCTGGGAATAAGCACAGAGATATGGAAAGTGTAACTTTCTAGGTATCAATGCTATTGAGGTCTCTAGTCATCTGGAATGCAGAGATTTTTGTGATATCTAGGGATGGTTTATTGCTTTCCACGATGAGTTGTTACCTTTAATGGAGGTTTCTGCACAGAATAAGGACCCTTGTGTACAGAGAGTTTGCGCTCTTTTCATTGTTATTAGTAAATTCATCCTTTGGCATATCAAGAGAGTAGAAAACATTAAATAAGTTGGTAAACGGTACCAAAAATTGCAGCACATCTAATAAAATATAATACCAGCTCTGATGTTAAATGCCCCAAAAGAACACAAACATTATTTTAACAGAAAATTAAATTCTCTCGTATAAACATCATGCAAGCAAAAAGGAACTGAGCAAAGCAAAATTATATCCAAGAAACAACACGTACAAACTTCCATCTAGCAGGAAAAAAACAGAAGGGTATGAACTGGATCAATATGAAAAATCTATTAACAAACACCATAAAATGGAAAATCTAGTATTCTAGGTTTCATTAAATAAACATTACCCTTGCTGGCTGGCTTTTGGGACTTGACAAGGAGTTTTGGCATAGCTCCTCCTTTACACGACAGGGTAGAGTAGACGGGCTCGGTGTTAGAGGATGGAAGCTACTCGTTGGCATTGAAGAGCCAGGGTGAGTTGACTCCAGTTCACTGTGGAGATCATTGATCCTTTGCAAGAGCTCCTTCAAGTACTCTACAGCATCTCCTAGTATTGAAGCTCTATCCATCTGATCATGCAAATTTATTAACACATCCATTGCCATTATTAACTAAGGGAAGAGGTTTCTTTTTTCTTCTTATTATGCTCTAGTAAGAAAATAATGCAAATGCATTGCCAATGCTGTAGGGATGAAGGCAATGTACAAGAAAAATATACAACAGGTAACAAAGCCATGAAAATTCAAATCAAAAAGCAAAAAGAAAAAGTAAAATTCTATCCATAAATCCTCTAGTAAGAAAACATACGGAGCTACATATCCATCCTACCAAATATAGTCCTTTGTCAGCTTCCATGATCATCTAAAACGAAATGCACACTCCATAAAAAGCTTTCCAACTGCCTTCCACCAAGAAATAGAATGCCCAATATAATCGGAAGTTCTAGCACAAAGCATGCAATTCCTCCTCAAATCACATATTTCACCAATGCACAGGAACACAAGAGACATTATAGAACACAAGCTTCAAAGAATTTCTATTTGCAAGATGCAAAACATTCCTGCCAAGATTGAGAGGATTGGATGTTTCAAAACTTTTGCAAATAGAGGAAATTAAGGATTAAGTGATAAACAGAAAAAAGATGGTCCAAGACTCCCATTCCTTCTAGTATGTAATTCTTCATCTAAGATTATTTAGTCGTACCTGGCTCAGTTGCAGCCCCTTGAAACTTTTGAAGCATAACAAATTAAAACCTATACAAGTGTGCTGAGATTATGAAGGAATGGGAATTCCATTTCCACTGAAGCAGTAGAAGGTCCTTGGTACATTATTAATTCCAGTAGGTAATAAGCTTTCTCTGAAAAACCTAATCCCTTAAATGTGAGTAACTCACGACAGAGAAAACCACCAAGGGCTATTTCAACAAAAGACCCCTCGTTGCATTTCCAGCATTTGTATATCCAAGCATAAGAATGGGACTGGAATGAATGGAAATGGGAACAGGAACGGGAATGGGAATTAATGGGACTGGAAATGGGCCTGTAATTCATTCCCACCAAACGAACACAACCTTAATTTGAAGGCAATACTTATTTGGTTGACCATTTATCATGTCCTTCAACATGGAATTATGACCAAAAGCTTAGTTAATTCTAATATCTATTTCTTGTGAGGATACAAAGTTCAAGAACTCCATTTTCAATTTTGTTCATTAAAGAGCAGAGTCCATAACGTGCATTCTAAAAGGAAAGAAAATAAAAAAGTAAGAAAGAAAGGTACTTGACTTGAAGAAAAAGCGACAGTAGCGTAGTATGTATTGTGCTACCAAAATAACTTAATTGAAAATCACATCCCATAAGGGTAGGTACCTTGCTAATCTTGGGCACAACAGATCTAAGCATATAAAGCCTATCATTAAGCTTCTTCCTCCGCCGCCTCTCTGCCAGCAAATTCTTTGCCGGAAACCCCTTTTTCTTCCCCTTCTGATCCCCACCACCACCTGTGACCAAACTATTCGTGTTCGAATTCACATTGGTTCCTTCATTATTCCGACACTCCCCAACCCTGTTAATCTCGTTACCCTCATCTGAATCAAAGTTGAAACCCAAAACATCCAAACTCCCTTCTCCCACCTCATCCCCCTCAATTCTCCTCCTCTTCTCCCCCAATTGACAGTCCATTTCTCTCTTCCCCCAATTTCCCTCGGACACTCCTGGAATTTCAAAGATACCCACATCAGAAAACCCTGAATCCTCGCCGACTGAGCCCCCTCCAAGCACCATGGCTCGCTTCGGAAAAAGAGTAGTTTCAGCTCCAACTGATGGAATTATCTCAAGAGGCCTTAAAGCCTTACACCTATTGAGAAACTGAGGGCTCAAAGAACCCTCAAAACTCTCGAATCCAACGGAGTTAAACGCGGTTCCAAGAGCGGGAAATTCCGAATTCGAACTGGGAAGTTGAGCTCCCATTTCATTAGCAGCAAAATTTATCAGCATAGAATTATTAGCGCTCTGAATTGGGGTAAGGAATCCCGGGTCGTAGGCGTAATTGAAGGCGTTGTCAAATGGGTTCGTGCTGGCAACATCTAGAAGTGAGGAGAGAGAAGATTTGGAGGGTAAAAAGCGGTGTGGCTGTAACGGGTCGAGCGTGAACGCAGGTGATTGAGAGCAGGAGGAGGAGTCGAGTGTCGCTTGGAGCAGAAGATTGTCGACAATGTCTTTGAAATCCTCGGGGTTTGAAATGGTGTTGGGGAGGTCGTTGTAAGAGGGTAGTGGTGAGGTGACAGTATTGCCAGTCGACATCAACCAGTCGTTTTCGAGGTTAGATTTGAAGGTGGAGAGAGCAGCGTTCATGGCGGCGTCGTGCTTGGGGGGGGCGTTTGCTGCTGCTGCTGCTTCGTTGTTGTTGTTGTTGTCGCCGGTTCTACTCCGTGAAACTGCGCCGTCTTCTTCTTCTCCTTCCATCCATGAGTTGCCGTTTGCTGCCCCTTGCCGCATTTTTAAGTGTTAGCAAGGGAACTAGGGGAAGAAGAGAGAATAAGAAAGGAAAAGGGCGAGCTAGCTGGGGAAGATGAGATGGGGAAGCCCCTCCAAGTTTTGAACGATACACAGTGATGAGGTGCGGTTTATATGGCTGTCTTCTGCTGTCAGTTAGCCTGTTGTTTTGGCTGGTGTTGCCTTGGGGTGGATTTGAACTAACTTCGAAGTTGTTTGCCTCTTTCGTACAAAAGCACGACAGCTTTTGGATTAACACCCCCCAAAAAAAAAAAAAGGAAAGAGAAAAAAAGCAAAATTTTGGGAGCAAGACGGAGGCTCACCGGCTGCAATTCCTTTTTTTTTTTCCCTCTCTCTCTCTCTCTCTCTCTCTCTCTAATCCAGGGCGGGTTCCGGTCGGGGCCGAATTCGATCCATTTTAATTTTAAAAATTTTCAGTTTAATTTAGATCAATCTTGCTAAATTTGGAGGGCTCGTTTCAAGTATAAAGAGCTAATTTCATGAATCCTTACTTTAATTTTGGACAAGACAAAGTCACAAGTAACTAAATTTTTATTAACTTTTCAAGTCAACAATTAATAATTTTTTATGAAATTTCTTATTAACTATAAAATTTTCTTATTAGGTGCAACCTTTTTATAACAAAATAAATAAATTTATATAAATATGATATTATTAAGAAGATTTTTTAATAAATGATTTATTAATACAAATTGTTGCGTTCTGGATCCTCGGGGTCCAATCAGATCCGTGATTTTCAGGCAACACAAGTGTATGAGGTGTCGGACACGAGAGAAAGATTGAGACCGGATCTTTTACGTGGAAAACCTTCTCTTGAATGGGGAGGAAAAACCACGAGCTCAGGGCCTTGAAAATATTTCACTATTTAAGTTGAAGTCTTTACAAAGTATAAGTGTTAGGGTTAATCCCTTCCTTATCTGTTGTTTTGTATCTCTTTCTTAGGGGGTACAGCTCGCTGGAAAGCTCTATCACTCTATCTCTTCTATTTTGCAGGGAAGAGAGAAATTTAGGGCCGAAAGAAAGTGGGCCTTTTGCCTTTTTTGTTGAGCCAATTTTGGGGAAAGAGAATCCGGTCCCTTTAGAGAAGGACTTTGCTGGGTATTTATAGGGAAGACTAGGCCGTTAGAGAGGAGCGCGTGGCAGCCATCGGATGGCCCGAATGCCGTGTAGTATCCTACTGGCCTCATTAATGCTGCTGACGTGCGCGGTAAGGCATGCGGCTAGCGCCGCTGGTAGGATTAGGTGTGTCAGTCTTAATTTGACCAGGCATGCTCTGTTTAGATGGAGAATGGTAGTGGTTGCAGGTTTCCTTGGGAATCGGCGAAATTGCTTAGTTGGCATCCTTGACCGAGCGTAGGGTAGTCCTCGCTCTTGGGTGGAGCTCCTCGTAAGTTCGCGGACTCGTAAGAGGAGGCTGTTCTTGGAGGATCTTCTGGGGAAAGTCCGGGAGCCTCTTCTTGGCCTCTCGGGCGATTTTGAGATTCAGTAGGGCTTCTAGGGTTCTCGGTCCTTTCCGTGTCCATGCGCTTGGGTATCGTTGGCTTTGTCCTCGAGCTTCCTTATGAGCGGACAGGACCTCTTGGACTTCTGCTGTGGTCTTGGTCTTTGGGCCATTGGCCTCTACTTTGGGCCTCTCAGGCCGCCTAGTTTCTTGGCTTGTGGGAATATCCCTGGGCCTCTCGTTTGGGCCTTTCTTCTAGGTCGTGCTTTTATGGGCCTTTATACTGGGGCCCAACATAGCCCCCCATGCCAAAGGGCTCGAAGTTCTCGACCCTTTGGCATGAAGTCGCTGGTCCGTTAGAGGAGTCGACTGCCCGAGCACGTGCGTCCTTGTGGCGGGTACCATGTTGAGCTTGATGGGAGGTGGCCCTAGGACCTCTTCTGGGTCTGAGGCTTTTTTGCCACCGCCACTTCGCTTCCCTGTGGAGTATTAAATACGATATCCGGTTGATGTGACGCGCTGACAGGCGCCTTAGGAAGGAAAGGCCATCATCCCTCTGAAACGAATGACCGGTCGACGCGTGGCAAGGGTAATGAGTGTGCCTTTTGCATTCTATGGCTTATTTAAACGCCTCCCTGCTCCGATTTTCCATCTTTGCGCCCGCTTTTTATCTTGTTCTCTGAGTGTTGAGGCCTTCCATTTTTCCTTCACTCGAGTTTCTTCTTCACTCTTGTTTTTCGGCGTTCATGGTGCCTAGGGTGAGAGAGATTGCTTCCACGGTGACGCTCGACAAACTCACGGAGATTCGAGCTCGATATCGAATCCCTGAGTCAACAGCCATGATGATTCCGGAGTCGCACGATAGGGTATTGTACCCTCAGGACAGCTTCATTATCGTTTATGAAGTCCACCTCAAAGGCGGGCTACGATTTCCCATCGCGGAGGAGCTTACGACATTATAAGGGCACTCGGGGTGCCTCTCGCCAGGCTTCAGCCAAATACAGTGAGGTATCTGGTGTCATTGTGCGTTTTCTTCCGGTGTCACGAGAAGCTCTTGAATGCTCTTACGGTCAAGGTGATATTCCGCTTTACACAAAACATTGACTAGATTGTAATGATTCCCCGCCCGGAATTTTCTTTGATGTGCGGAGGTAACCCGGACTCCACGAAGCGGTGGAATGATAGTTTTTCTTCTTTGGCGTCCACGAGCACTGGGCCATCCCTTTTAAGTGAGGGAAGGTGGCTTGCAAGTATAACTCTGACCCCTCGAGGGAGGACAGGGAGAATGTGAAGGTGTACACGGACTTGGTGCTGGCCAATCTGTGGACCTTTCACCTGAACAAGCGCAACATCTGGCTGTCCCCTGAGAAATTCGCAGAAGCCAAGTGGGTGCCGCGGGTTGAGGCTTCTGGCACAGCTTCTTCTGGGAAGCCCAAGGAGGGACTGAGGAGGAAAGCTGGGACATTGAGGATCGAGGGTCCCGTTGACCGCCTGGGTGGAAACCTCCTCGCCGAGAGTTCAGGGCTCTCAGTGGACGGCTCTGAGCCTTTGTCTAGCGATGATGACGATGATTTCAACATCGATGATCTGAGCGACGATGACGTGGCTGCTCCTCTGATTAAGAGGTCGAGGACCGGGTCTTTGCCTGAGTCCTCGGGGTCTGGACGTCTCGCCTTCACTTCCACTACTAATCTTGCTGAGCCCTCGAGGGCAATTGTTCAGATGGTGGAGCTTTCGGACGCCCAGCCCCCCTGTGACAACGATGATGATGATGTTCCTCTAATCAAGAGGCCGAGGATTGGAGTCCCTCTTCCGGGGTCCTCGGAATCTGAAGGTCTCGTCTTCACTTCCACTGCTAATCCTCTTGCGGCACCCGTGGGGGTGCTAGTTCAGACTGCAGGGCTTTCGGATGTCCAGCCCCCCAGTGATGATCTCGCCCTCGAAGCTCCTGCTGATTTGCATGGTGACGTCTCGGACAAGATTGATCATCCTTCCGAGGACACAGGAGGCGGGAGCGTCATGGTGGACTCTGAGAGGGGGATGACGGCTGAAACGGTCCGAGAGGTGGTGGAAGTCGAGGACCTAAGTGCCGATGAGCTCATGACCCTCGATCCTTCTGAGCACCCGACTATGGTCGAGGTCGAGCGGTCGTCCGAGTTTCTTGGGGATGTTGGTTTTGAGGCAGGCTTTCCGGTGCCTTTTATAGCCGCTGAGTCTGTGTCTGAGGTGGCCCCTGCGGGGCCTAGGAGCGGTCTCCAGGAGTCCGAGACCCATGGGGAGCGTGGCATAGGGGACGATCCTCTCGTTTCTAAGGTAATCCACTATTTCCCTTCCTGCCCTGCTTCTAGCTGTTCGTTCCATGATGAGCTTTTCTGCTATAGCTCCAGGGTCTGATTGTTTGCCTCAGTGATCTGGTGGGAGTGATCGCCCAATCCCGTCTGGAAATGGGGTCTTCAAAGGCCGCCCATGAAGCTGCGCAACGGGCGGAGGCGGAGCTGTCTGAAGCTAAGGAGAAGATCGCCTCCTTGGAGGACACTGTCAAGCTCCTGCAGCTTCGGCAGGGCCTCCTTCAGGATCGGATCCTTCGCCAAGAGGAAAGGTTGAGGACGTCTGTGCAGATTACCGAGATGGCTCCAGCGTTTGACAGCAAGTTCTGGGACGGTATCCGCATGTGCCGCCGAGTGGCACGGCTGGTCTGTCCGCAATTTCCTATAGTCATCCTTGACCCTAGGAACGCCAGTGCCTTGAGCGTAGAAGACTTATACGGCGTTGCTGGTAGGCCTTTCCCTGGACCTCCTTGGGCAGGGCCTGATGGCGAACCTCTGACGCCCGAGGAGCCAGTTTCGGCGAATCATACAGGATCTTCAGGAGCCCAAGAGGCTCAAAGGGGGGGAGCTGAGAGGCGCTCCCTTGATACGTTGTTTCTTTTCTTATTTTGCTACACTTGTACACAATTTCATTTTATGAATAAGACTGTCCTTTTCGCATCAAAGCTTCGGATGCTTCTTCTGTCTCGTTGGTATGGGCGTGTCTCTTTTTTCTCTTTCTTTTTGCGCCGCGATGTACGACACCTAACTCTTTAGCTTTGAGTGCGTGACCGCTTTAAGGTGCTCGACCCTTTAACTTCTCGGGTTTGGGTGTGCGATCCTTTTAGGGATTTCTAGCTTTTAACCCTTTGGCTTTATTTTTATTGCCCGGCCTCTGGGACCGCTCGGTCACAGCCGAGTTTTTAAGTTTTGACCTCTGGGGCTCGGCCTCTGGAACCGCTCTGTCACAGCCGAGTTTTTGAGTTTTGACCTCTGGAACCCGGCCTCTGGGACCGCTCAGTCATAGCCGAGTTTTTGAGTTTTGACCTCTGGGGCTCACCCTCTAGGAGCGCTCGGTCACGACCGAGTTTTTGAGTTTTGACCTCTGGGGCCTGGCCTCTGGGACCGCTCAATCGCAGCCGAGTTTTTGAGTTTTGACCTCTGGGGCCCGGCCTCTGGGACCGTTCGGTCGCAGCCGAGTTTTTGAATTTTGACCTCTGGGGCCCAACCTCTGGGACTGCTCGGTCACAGCCTCTGGGTTTGAGTTTTTGAGTTTTGACTTTTGGGGCCCGGCCTCTGGGACCGCTCGGTCACAGCCGAGTTTTTGTTGCCTGACCACTGGGGTCTGACCGCTGGGGCCGCTTGGCTTGGCGGCCGAGTTTTTTGTTTGTGTTGCGAGTTGCTTCATCGTTGGTGAGGGAGCATGAGAATGCTTCAGAATAGGCGTAATGAAAAGATGTTTTCATTGACGTACATATTTTACATTGAGCGGCCTCCAGGGCCTTTTCTCTTTTTTTTTTTTTACCACTCCGCGCGCTTGGACCTTCATGCTCCTCTTTTGCCATCTCATTGGTCCTTGCGACAGCCGCGTTTGGAGCTGGCCTTGCCGGTATTGGCTCCCTCAGCGGATGGTCAGGTGTGTTCCGCGCCCATTATGGCCTTACCCTTTGAGCGGCCCGACCGGGTACACCCGGGTCGTGGCAAGAAGCGGTCGAGGTAGCCCTCCATTGCGAGCTGCTCGATTTCTGCCTGGAGCTTCCGATAGTCCTCGGTGTCATGGCCACGGCTGCAGTGGTAATGGCAGTACTCCCACTGGTCGTCTCCCTCTAGGTTTTTAACCCCTTGGGCCATCTTGGGAACTCCTCGTCCCTGATCTGTCTCAGGATGTTGGTGAGGGAGTCGGTGAGAGCAAGTGGGCCCGAGGGCCCGTCTCCTCCAAGGACCATCCGCTCGGGCTCTTCTTGCCAGGACGACCCTTGGGTCTTCCGCTGGGCGCTCGCCCTTCTTTTTCCTTCCCCTGTTCTCGGAGGCAGGGGGTCTTCTGATCCTCCTGGCAGACTCATTTCGCCGGCTTTGGACACGAAGACTGTCTTCCAGAGCCTTTTGAGCTCTTTCTTTGTCGGGGCCTGGCTCATGGACTTTTTTCTGTTGAGGTAGTCCCTCAACTCGCCAGGAGTCCAAGCCGAGTGTTGCCTCTGGGGCGCTGCCGGACGCGGGCTTTCGGGGCTCGGGCCCCTAGATTGCTCGTCTACCTTCTCTCGGAGGGTACAGACGGCTCTTGTGAGGCTGTCGACCTTCTGTACTAGCTTGCGCACGCTAGTTCCAGGGCCGCCACTCACTCTGCCACCCATGAGAGGCACTGTCGTAGCACTCCTCTTCCCGAGTGGACGTACTGTCTTGTCTGCTGATCATCTTCAGGGCGATGGCGTTGTAGGGGGTGGGAAGCTACGAGCTTTCAGTCAATTTTCGTTCCCATAGACGGCGCCAATGTTGCGTTCTGCATCCTTGGGGTCCAATCGGATCCGTGGTTTTCAGGCAACACGAGTGTATGAGGTGTCGGACACGAGAGGAAGATTGAGACCGGATCTTTTATGTGGAAAACCTCCTCCTGAATGGGGAGGAAAATCCACAAGGCTCAGGACCTTGAAAATGTTTCACTATTTAGGTTGAAGTCTTTACAAAGTACAAGTGTTGAGGTTAATCCCTTCCTTATCTGTTGTTTTGTATCTCTTTCTTAGAGGGTACAGCTCGCAGAAGGCTCTATCACTCTATCTCTTCTGTTTTGCAGGGAAGAGAGAAATTCAGGGCCGAAAGGAAGTGGGCCTTTTGCCTTTTTGGTGGAGCCAATTTTAGGGAAAGAAAATCTGGTCCCTTTAGAGAGGAACTTTGCTGGGTATTTATAGAGAAGACTAGGCCGTTGGGGAGGAGACGCATGGCAGCCATCGGATGGCCCAAATGCCGTGTAGTATCCCACTAGCCTCATTAATGCTGCTGACGTGCGCGGTAAGGCATGCGGCTAGCGCCGCTGGCAGGACTAGGTGTGTCAGCCTTGATTTGACCAGGCGTACTCTGTTTAGATGGAGACTGGTAGTGGTTGCAGGTTTCCTTGGGAATCGGCGAAATCGCTTAGCTGGCATCTTTGACCGAGCGTAGGGTAGTCCTCGCTCTTGGGTGGAGCTCCTCGTGAGTTCGCGGACTCGTAAGAGGAGGCTGTTCTTGAAGGATCTTCTGGGGAAAGTCTGGGAGCCTCTTCTTAGCCTCTCGGGCGATTTTGAGATTCAGCAGGGCTTCTAGGGTTCTCGGTCCTTTCCGTGTCCATGCGCTTGGGTATCGTTGGCGTTGTCCTCGAGCTTTCTTATGAGCGGACGGGACCTCTTGGGCTTCTGCTGTGGTGTTGGTCTTTGGGCCATTGGCCTCTACTTTGGGCCTCTCAAGCCGCCTAGTTTTCTTGGCTTGTGGGAGTATCTCTGGGCCTCTCGTTTGGGCTTTTCTTCTGGGCCGTACTTTTATGGGTCTTTATACTATGGCCCAACACAAATACATTGTAATATCTAGATACAAAAAATTTTTCTGTCCTTCAATCTCCTTTTCTTTTTCCCATCGGCGGTATTTTTTTTCTCACTTAATATTTTAAAGAACATCTTTAATATTTGTTTTTCACATTTAAAAAAGGATTTAATCTGAATAATGTTTTTGTGATTGATAAAAAAAACGGTGAAAAACTTGCAAACTAATATCTCCTCAATCAAAGCTTTTAAAGTAAAGCAAAAGCTAGACCTGTGTCCCCTTGCGCATTTAAAAATGAGAAGAAGGATATTTGTATCGCTTTTGTTGGCACTTTTGTCAACGATGATGCCCCAAAATCAACTACACCTAAATCCATGGCCAATATCATGGTTGAAGATTTTGTGGTCAAGGGCTTCATTGACGAGGCCTTTGTTGTCAATCTAACTTGTGCCAGCCTTTGATGCCTTTGTCAATTTTTAGATGCAACGGCATTAAAAGAATTGACGGTTAAATCAGTCGTCAATCTTATGGTTCTGATAGATAAATGATATCTTACTAAAAATCCTTCTCTAGTACCCTTCGTGGATGTGCTAATTCGACTTGATGAGACTCCCACCCCTCTATTTTATAGCTTGTCGATTGTTAGCTACGTGTCTCCCAGGTTTTAGTTCTTAATTTAGCTATTTCAGTGCTCTCTTAATAATGTGAGGCCCTTGGCATGTCTAAATTTTCAGTAGAAGATATACAATTAAACTCTAAAGTTATGATTACTTCATATTATTCCTCCGTACTCAAGCTTGTCATTCATTCACCAAGTGGGGTCGCCCAAATTGGAACCAATCATTGGATTAACAAATTGGCTAGATAGAAAAATCATGTTTCCTCTTATGAAAAATACGCTTAAAAGACTATGGATTAAATCTAGACTTACATGTTCCAATAAACTCTAAAGGCTTCTTCTTTTTCAAATTTATAGTAAAGCTAATATGTTAAGGGTTATTTATAACAGATCTTAGATTTTAAAATAAAATTCCTTATTTCAAAAGATTTGGGATTAAAGAACAACCATAATATTTTATTATATTCCACTTAAACATTTAATATGTGGAGGGTTTGAGCTATATTACTGGCTCTACTAGAGAAGCCTACGAATTACATATCAATAAACTAAAATACACGAGAAGGTCGGATATGCAAGAATTTGTGTTAGATATAATGTGAACACTAAGCTTCCTGAATCGATTTTGTTAAAGGTTAGGTGCAACCACAAATTTTGAAGAGAACGTAGTTATTATAATTGACATAAAATATTAATGAAAATTCTCAAAATGTCTCTATTGTAATGCTCTTAGACATAGGACAAAGTGTTGTCATCAAAAATAAAAAATGATCTACAAATCTATCGATAGAGTTCTTGATGTCTCGTTTGTTACGGTGTAGGCACAAGACAATGAAATATAACCCCATGAGATGAAGGATCACATGTTTCACCACGATAATCCCTTTACTCTTTGCAATAATTCATTCATGCCCTTTGCTAATTTGGAGGAATTAAATGACCAAGGATTTGATCCATCCATTAATGTTGATATTGGGCAACTGAACTATAAATCCCATTTGGCAAGCAACAATAGAGATTTGAAATGATAGTCATCCAAATCTCGATATTTATTAGTTCTTATGGGGGCCGATGATCAAGAACCAATCAGATAAGTTTATAGTCATCCTAATAATTTAAAAATAATCTCATACTTTTTTTAAAACAGTTTTCAAAATAAATGGCCTATATAATTACAATAACAATAGCAGATACATTTTGTAATTAATTTTGATTAAGCACAAATAAATTTATATAATCGTACATAAATTAGATAAGTTTATTTTTATTATGGTATCAGTTAGGAACTCGAGAGATTCACAATTATAAAAAAAATAAAAATTACTTAATAAAATACCAAACTTATAAAACAAATTGAAATGAAAAAAATTACAAACAAAAGAGAATGTCTATCATCTTTAAAAATTAGATAATAAGAGGTGGTTGCTATTGTGTTTTAATAGCTCTAAAAAATTTCAAATTATAACGTCAAATTTATAACAAAACCGATAAGATTAACATTTTTAATAGATTCATATTGTCGGAGCTTCATCCCCTGCACCTCTTATAGCCAAGATTAGTGGTAAGGTAAAGAGTCTGGATGAATGTGGCATGTTTGCCAACAGATTAGCTTCATCATTTTTATTCAAATCAAAATAAGCCCTGAGTGTTGCATATTACTTGAATGCACCCATCTCCAATTATTGAGGATGCTTAGCAATGAGGAATGTGAAAAGGAACCCCCATTGATCATCTCTGCCCTGCCACCACCCTGTCGCTGCTGACATACAGTGTACTATAAATTTGGTTATTTTGATTCAAACTTTAGTGATTATGCAATGAGCAAAATAATATATATAAATCTTGTGCGGATTTATGTGCACACATATCTATATATAAGTTGATATTTGTTATATCTAAAATATTAAATGTTATAATATATATGTATATAATATATTAATAAAAATAAAAAGTGACTTTTATAATAAGATTATATTTACTAACAGAATTTCAATTGCTTTCACACTAAAATAGCATTTTAAACAGTAAATTGCTTCGAGATCAAAATCAATTCACACGATAGTTTACTCAATGGTTTATGACTTAACATCATTTTTCAGGTCACAATACTTCTATCATTCAACAAGCAAATTCCACAGCGGTGCTAAATATGCTCTAACCTAGTTCTGAAAAGGAAAATTGGTTAATCACCCACTTTGTTACACTCAAGAAATGCATGCCCCATTTTACTTTGTTATGTTTTTTTTAACTACAATATGGTTAAGTAGATGAATGTGGTGCAGCAGTTTTTTTTTAAATATAGAATAAAACTATATAAACTCATGTAATCCTCCCCAAACTCCATATACAGAAGATTTGTATTGTAACATTTTTAATTTGTAGATCCTATTCAACATATCTAGACATGCTTAAAAATAATTCAATGAAAAATATCAAAAGTGCTTTAAATATTGTATCAACGCTCTTATCGTCTAGTAGATATCTTATGTTGCAGTAGCCTTATTGCATCAAATGTTCATAGTTTTGCCCTCTTAACCAAGGTAGGGCACTGCTAGATGAAAATTTGGATCAAACTATAGAAACACAACGAGAAAATACACAATGGTCAATGGTAGCCGCAGGATTATAATATCAATAGCTATTTTTGCAGCAATATTTTATAAGAAAAAAGAAATATCACTTTTGATATTTAAAAATTACTAAATTTGACAAAACCTATTATTTGGTGTTAGAGATATTTCTCTAATTGGTATATTCCGTGACCATATGTACTATTGTATTAATGTCGGGTTATGGGTTGTTGAGATACAGTATCAACATATGTCCGTTGCTGTCCGTTCCGTTTTTCAGGGATACCGCGCCTGCCGTGTGCTCTCTAGTCGCTCGAGCCCGTCCGAAACCCCGCGCCCTCCGTGCGCTCGCTACCCGCTCGATCCCAAAATCCAGAATGGTCCCCACTCGCTGTGCGCCGCCCCCAGCTCAAGCGCACGAGGGTTTCTCTGAAAACCCTCCGTGTGCCCGCCGCGCGCTCTAACGCTGAGACAACGGGCAAGTTTTTAAATGTAAATTTTAAGCCATTTATAAATACTTAGCTTATATTTTTGGAACCCTAGAACTCTTGACAGATCAATTTCGCGCCTCACTTGAGAAGAATTATTGTTGAAACTCCATTGATCTTGCTTCTCTTGAGAAAATCAAAAACTATAACCTCGAGCTTCATGTTCTAAATAGTTTTCTCTGCATTTTTTCTCTTAACCATTTAAACACATTCATTCTTTTACATTCGTTGGAGACGTTGGTTCGTTGAAGAAGAAGATTCGGTTGTGTTCGGCAATTCAAGTGGCTAAAGAGGGAAGATTGACGTGAAAATCAAAGGGTATCCGGTTCCGTTGCCGCGAGCAAATCCAAGCAGTTCCTTGGTAGGGATCACGAGACGGGAGTAAGTCGGCTAGATTAGCGCATCGTTATCACCCGATCTGTAAGTTGATTTTTATAGTGTATTACTTCCCTGACTATTGAAGTCCAGAGGATTTTTCTCGATAACCGTGGGTATCGAGTTTTTCCTTCGTTACCAAAAATCGTGTCTTGTTAGTGTTGTTTGTGCTCGGTTATATTTTACATGCTTGTCCCTGTCAATAGTATCTAGAAATAAGTATTCTTTACGTGTATTGAATATTTATTTTTTTTACTACTTCTACTATTTTTGTCCAGGTCAAAACTTGATTGCACAATTTATGACACAAAATTCTTTTTCATTTGGTATCCTTTTCTATAACAAAATTGATACGAGCATATCTGTCTATAATTAGCTCAACAATACTTAAAAGAAGCTGAATTTCGTCCCCACAACCCAGAGTCATCGTCGCCCATGATTGACGGCAACACATTAAAGGTGGACGATTGATTTCAAGGTGGCACTTGGAAGAAAAACAGAAATAAAAATAAATACAAGCTGGCTGGCTCGTCGTTGAACTTAAAGAAATTGGAGTTCTTGAGGCTTTGTCATTTATTTACATGAATGAATAATTCATAAATGGGTCACCCCTCACCTTTAAATCCCAAACAGACTTTGGAATAAATTTTTGATGACGGGAAACCCAAGTCTCTCGTGACATATTTTCATTCACCGCACCCACTACCCCAAACCAAAATTAATACGTACTTGTATATTTATATTGACACCTAATCTGCCTTTTCAATTCCCCTTTGTTTAGGGTTGCTCTCCTTCTCCATCGTGCCTAAAAAATGTATTATTTTGGTTATCAGAAATGACTAAGATGACAATATAATATATATTGTTAAAGCCTAAAACAAAAAATATTACATTAATTAATATACGTAAAAAGCAATTACGAATGATCAATTACTATAGTGGCCCACTGTGTGGGACACCCTCTTGCTTATAAATTTGTTTAATAGAGCCTAGAGATAAAAATATCAGAAATATTATTAAGTCTTAATTGTAATATTTTCTTATTAGTGCCAAATAAAATAATAATAATTTTCACAAATTATATAGATGAGTGTACGAAGAAAAAAGCTAGGTCTTATATGTGAAGAAAAACTGCTATGTATTATTTTCATAAATATTTTAAGGATACTCATCTATTTTTTGTAATCAATTGTATTACAAAAAAAACATTTCTTTCGTAAGTAATTGATATATTTATGTAAGAAAACATTACAAACAGTCACAGTTATCCACCAAGAAGCAAAACAGGGCTGCCCAACACCAGAAACATCGATCGCTCGACCAATATCTACCCACCAAAAGAAAAAGTGAACGCGAAAACAAACTAAATGCAAAAGAGTCGATCAGTAAAATCGAAGCAGCTGAGTGGAGGGAAGATCCTCTTCTCACACGTCCACTGAAAGCTTGCTCAAAGTCTGAAACATCAAACCCACGTTTGTACCTTCACATTCCACATATTATTTCATCACGGTGGTGGGCCCTGTTGGTGCTGCGATTCTTTCAAATATAGTAAATCTAGAGCATATCAAGCGGCTGTACATAGTGGGCATTTTCTTCACCATTTAGCGGAGGTTCAGCTTATGGCTGTATCCCGCTATGCGTATCATACAATATTATGCTGTATAATTTCTCCAAAAACAGTGGCTTGCTCCTGCGTTTGCGTGGCGATGAAATTGTCCTAAATTCAAGATGGAATCTTTTGAAGATTGAGTGGTCTCGGTTGGTGTTGCTTCTTACCACGACTCAACTGCCTAGAATTGTCTCTTCTCTTTTCACGTGAACCTACAAAATTACACGCACCAGCTGTTGGATATGCATGTCAATTAGAACATCCATAGCACAAGTGGCACCCATGGGTGGTCTAACAATAAGCTCGATGTATTATATTATAATACCAACTAATTACTAAAACTAACACATAGCTAATTAATGGCTAATCAAAGTTCATATATTTTTAGGAGTATTTAGTTTTTAGTAATTTTTATTGTTATAAAATGATATATTTTTATACATTAACATGGCACGATGTACCAATACCACCGGAAATATGACAATCTAGTACGATGACAACCTATTATGGCTATATCTTTTTTTTTTTCACTTTTAAGTCATTATCAATCGTTGTAGCTTATAAAATAATAGTTATAATTTTATAGCAGAAATATTGTGCCATGATTAATATAATTTTGCAAATAATAGATTTAGATGTGACCCATATTATATACGAATTTTTTTTTTATGGAGCAGTCAATATGATGCTTTCTTTCTCATATCTTGGACGTATCATTATTTACGTCTAAAATATAAAAGAAGAAGTAGAAAACAAAAAACAAAACAAAATCTTTGTTGAACTGAATGGGATTGGAAATGGGTTTACGTTGGTTGCAACACGTGTCTGCCAACAGAAGATAGGGGAAGATTAACGGTCAAAACACATAATTAAAATATAAATCAGATAGTTAATGCGCTATTAACAAGCACTTTTGCTGTATTTGATATTTGGGACGTACAGCCAATCAAGACTTGATCCTTGCTTCAGTTATATACTCACGGCTACCGGTTTATTACAACTTTTTAGGAATTAATATGGTCGGATTTGATATGAAAAAGATTAATCCACCACAAAATCACATGTCATGGTTTTAATTTTTATCAAACCAAATCAAATTGTCAGTTGATACAAATATCTAAACCATTATTATATGAGTCGATTTAATTTAAATATTTTATATGGTTTGTATTATTAAACTCATTTGTCTAAAATATTATTTTTCATTTAATATATGATATAAAAAATCAAATTAAGCAATTAAAAATATCAATATAGTAATTAACAATATCTCAAATATATTTCTAAATAATATAACAAAAATAGTAAAAGTATATAACATAGAAATATAAAAGAGTATTCTAAGTTAATAATTATTCACCAATCAAGAAATTTTACAATGTCAAATTTAAACTTACTTTATAGTACTCCGGTGAAAGAAATTTAAAACATACTATTTAATCAAAAAGAAAAAACAGTATAAAAAAACAAAATATAATATTTTGAAAAAAAAATATTATACTATATAATGTCTTGAAACTTTGTAGCATCATGGAGAACTTCCTTGAATTTGTTCAAAACATAGACAATAATGTCAGAAATAAATAAAAATGTAATAATTTAGGTAATAACAAAATCTTTAAAGATTAATAATTAAACCATTAGCAGGGAAAGTTGATTAAGAAATGCAATAGAAATAAATATAATCAAGATATTTTTATTCACAATAGTAAATATATTTATTATATATATATGTGTGTGTGTGTGTGTGTACATATGTACAGTTCTATTTGTCTTAATTTGGTTTAAGCTATTATATTATAATAAAATTGAAAATGTGAATTTGATAAAAAATTAAATCACAATTAAATTGTGTGTATGCAAAACCATTATTAACGATTTAGTTTAACTTAGTTTGAATGATTTGAACATTTAGATTTTTTTCAGCCTTACAACTTTTAATAGAGTGCCTCTTCAGCTAAATGCAAAACTTTATAAAATATAATTTTTCTTAAAAGTCCATACTAGCTTTTTTGAAAAGAGTATAACAACTTAATTTTCAAACACTGAGCTCATGAAAGTGCCTATAAGAGATGCTAGATGTGGTTTACATTTGACAATTTTGTAACAATCGGGTACTAAAATGATGCATGATACCAAAAATTAATTAAATTGATATGAAAAAAAGTGAGTTAGTTAGGATAAGAAATCAAATAATTAAAGAACTGATGTTTACATTTGATAGGCATATGAGAGATGTTTATGTGCTGATAGCAATAGAGTTGGTGCCTGAGAAGCATATAGCTACGTATAGGTATATTTGAGATAGTAACTCTATAACCAATGTGAGTATAAAAGGTGATTGTGGATATTTATTTTAGTAATTCAGTGCCTAATATATACTTGATGGATGTATGAACACATGCTAGTTATAGTCTTCACACTTGAACATGATTGATGTATGTGCACCAATTTACAATTTAAGGGTTTTATGTCCTTTTTAGGCCATTTTTCTTAAGTTTTTAGAGAGAATATAGAAAATCAGAAAATGAGAAGAGTAAGAAAAAAAGAGAAATAAGGAGAAAAAGGATTTGAAGTACTTTTAAGCTAAATTTTGGTAAAATCAGCTTAGAATAAGTACATCTAAATTGTTTTTTTCGTAATATTATTGGTATTTTTAGAAGTTCATCTTGATTCTTATTCTAAATTTATATGCCATATCAATACATTTATATATTTTGAATTTACATGCCATTTCTTCTAAATTTAGAAGATCATGATGCAAAATTTTGAATGTTATTGTTGTGGAAAGACAAACCATATTAATACATTATTGCAAGTGGAAGCATAAAAATGAAGATGGTGGTAAAAGGAAGACCGAGAAGACTCATGATGAATACATGGTTTGGATTGTGACCAAATTCGATCTTATAGTTGTATGTAAAGAGGAGATAATTAATATTGTCAATCATGAGACAAGTTAAGTGATTGGTAATGGCGTATCACTCTATGTGACATCACAGAGAAAGTTCTCATATCTTATACACTCAGTAATTTTATGGTATTGAAAATGGCAACGACAACATATCATAGATTGTGGGGCATAGTGATATGTGTTTGACCACTAGCTCCAACACTAAATTTACTTCGAGGGACGTCTGACATGTTATAGATTTTCAATTCAATTTAATATTGGCTGAACACATTCTATGAAGGCTTACAGAAGCTCACTAGTGGGTTTCTAGTGACGACATGCCACAAGAAGTTATCAAATTATATGTATTACAAGCCTCAATCTCAAAGGTGACGTAAATGTGGCTAACGGAAGTGAATACTCTGAATTGTGGCACAAGCGCCTCAGCCATACGAGTGAAAATATATTAAATTGTCTAGTAAAGAAGAGCTTTCTTTCAAGAGTGACAGAGGCAAAATTAAATACTTGCTCCTATTACATGATCGGGAAGTAAAGGAAAATTTCCTTTTATTGAAAACCATCAATGAAGAAAGCAGGCTTTCTTGAGCTAATACATACCAATATACGCGGTTCATTGAAGATAAAAACTTGTGCTATTGTGTTTTGATTCATTACTTTTATTGATAATTATTTTTTTAAAAAATATTAGTGTATTCCTAAAAGTCAAAGTATTGTGTTTTTTAAGGCATCCGAACAATTTCATGTGTTGGTTAAAAGGTAAATGGGGAAGAAGTTAAAATGCATCTTTAATGACAATGGAGGAGAATACTTTGAGCCCTTTGATACATATTATCACTCGTAAGGTATTCGACACCAAAAGGTGCCACCCAAGACACTAGGATTGAACAGAATGATTGAAAAAAAGAATAAAATGTTGATTACGAGAGTACGATATATTCTATTAAGAGAGAAATCTACCTGGTACCTTTTGAGGGAAGCCTTGAATATTTTAACCAACATTACAAATTTCTATAATAATCAATTATTGAATCATTTTTTTGACTTATTGATGAAGTGAGATAATAATATACATTTATAAATAAATATAGTAAAATAAACACAAATATTTTTTATAAAAATCCTTTTCAAATGAAGAATAAAAATTACTATCACTATAATATAGGTTTGATTGTAACAAACCTCCTAAACACACTTTTAAATTTACCACAAAACGATGACAAAATTGTACAAAGAACACTAAGAGAGGAAACATGGTGAAATTATCGACACAAATATATTGAATAAAACCAAAACTCATGCCTGAAAATAATGAAGATAGAAATGCGATTTAATGCCCAAGAATTAGCAAAGAATCTCCTCATTTTTTCCTCCCCTCTCTTAACTCAGTGTTCAAAGATTACTTTGAAATAACTCAGTTTCTCTTCAAATAAAGAAAAATAGCTTAAAAATAAGTCTAGAGTTCTAATGATTGTAGTTGTCATTTGAACACCAAGAAAAAACTTTCTTAAAAGCTATATACGTATATGCGTCCTTTATGTAAACAATAGGTATTCACATTTTATTTTTCAGTATATGGGATCTTTATGTGTACATTAGACGTAAATATTTTTATTATTTTAATGCATATAAGTCCATCATATGTGTATGAGGTGTTATTTAGTTTCAACAATAAATAAATAAATAAATAAATAAAAGGCTCGTAAAAGAGTGACTCATCTGAACATAATTAAAATCAAAACATAGAAGAGGTCACCACTAACATAGATTCTAACCAAACCATGTGCACCAACCCACTTATGACTTGGGTAGGAAACTATTCTATTGAGCCAAAAGAAGTTGTCATTGGAAATTTTCAAACTTGTTGGCACGGTAAAATTTATAACGTAGGTACCATACCGTAACATGGTCAAAGGCTATCAAACTCGCTGTAAATATTAGTCACAGCTAAAACTGCACCCAAACTGCCTACCTTCTTGTAATCTCTAATGAAGCAATTGTGTTCTTTTATAGCCCGGACGCATCATCCCCACTAGTCATGATAACACTTATCCTCAAACTTTTTGACTACTCTAAATAGTAGGTGAGGCATGTACAAAAGGAAGCATTCTCTTCCGTAAACCTTCCTACACACAGGTAAGGGCAAAGAACTCCTCGCATGTATGATGGTTTGCCACTTTACCATCTAAAAGCACATTTTGTGAATTACAATGTCCATAACCCAATATTACAAGGTCTACCATGAGAAACTTTTGACATTATTAGAGGTTAACATAGTAACCTTCTCTTTATCATATCACAAATCATAATAAATTATCACTGACTTCACTAGAAGAGTATGACCTCGGGGAGAGCACCTCAAAATTTATAACATATCTTTTGGTGGAATGTAGGTACATAGAATCCATGTTCACGCAAAGGGATTTCCATCAAAGGTGGCCAAACGTGAGCCCTAAACGTCAACAGGGAGGATGATAGCTGAGTACCTCTCTAGATTTTGGCAAAAGCTTGTGCCCTTACGAGGATTTCTGATATACTAACACCGAAAGTCGGTACTACTATAATGTACCAGTTTTTGAATATCATAATTGTAGAAAATTAAGTTAATATGATCAATATTGGGTTTAATTCACATGAAAAAAATAAGTTTCGGGACCGTGGGTCAGATTGGTAGAGGATTTCGAGTGATTCTGGGAGAAAGAGCAGAGAGAGAGAAGTACGAAATCGAGGTCCCCGAGTCCGATTCTGGCTTCGAACTAGTTGGAGAAATAATAGATCGGGTTGAGGTAAGTGCACCCACACTCTCCTCTTTCGTTTTCTTACACATGTATTCAGTTTTTTGGGTATCCTCGTTTCAATACCCGAATAAATTTATATTTTGTATTACCGATGGCCTAAGTATGAAAATATTTTGATTTCGTATCCGTGCTGTGAGATTTGTGCGGATTCTTGTACCTGGTAAGTTCGACATCGAATTTTGACCTAGACCTACTATAAAAGCACAGGCTCTGGCCGACTTCATTGTTGAGATCACAATCCCAATTCTCGAAGAACAGCCCGCAGAAAGCACGGTACAACTTGACAGAGTTCCAAAATGGATACTCCATGTAGACGGATCGTCGACAGACGCTGGTAGTGGCGCCGGAGTGGTCCTCACGACCCCAGATGGGTTTGAGGTGAAGTATTCCCTCGGACTTGATTTCTCGGCAATCAACAATGTTACCGAATTTGTGAAGAAGTATGAAAGTTGTCAACTTCACTGTAACCTTCACCACCAGCCGTGCACTGAATTGAAGACGCTTCAGGCCCCTTGGCCCTTTGCGCAATGGGGGTTCGATATTTTCAGCCCATTTTGAAATATTCCCTCAGACTTGATTTCTTGGCAACCAACAATGTTACCGAATTTGTGAAGAAGTATGAAAGTTGTCAACTTCACAGTAACCTTCACCACTAGCCGTCCACTGAACTGAAGATGCTTCAGGCCCCTTGGCCCTTTGCGTAATGGGGGCTCGATATTTTCAGCCCATTCTCCATTACCACAGGGTAAAGGAAGTTCATCATCGTGGGCATTGACTACTTTACTAAGTGGGTCAAGGCCATCTCTCTGGTAAAAATTACAGAGCACAATACTCTTGAATTTTTTTGCTAGAACATTATTTGCAGATTTGGCGTCCCAGAGGTCGTCGTGACCGACAACGAGACCCAATTCTCGAGGAAACACTTCACCAAGTATTGCACCAGCTTTGGTATTAAGTTGGTTCACACTTCGATGGCATACCCCCAAGCGAATGGACAGGTGAAAGTCACGAACCGAATGCTACTCCATGGGTTAAAGACCAAGCTGGAAAAACACGGGGGGCTCTGGGTAGACGAGCTCCCCTTAGTTCTCTGGTCTTACCGGACAATCCCAAAAGAACCAACGCGCGAGACACCCTTCAGTCTCTGTTACGGGACTGAAGTGGTAATCCCGGTCGAAATCGGGCTTTCAAGTTTTAGGGTGGAATCGTTTAACCCACGATGTCACTCCCAGAAAATCAGGGAGCACCTAGATTTGTTGGAGGAGGCCCGCAATGCCGCCAAAATACGGACAACGGCTTACCAATATCGAATTACCCGATACTACAACAAAAGGGTAAGGGCGCAACAATTCGATGTTGGGGACTTGGTCCTACGAGGCGTCGAGCTACAGTAAAGCTGGCCGGTCGAAACAAGCTCTCCCCTAATTGGGAATGGCCTTTCCTAGTCTCCGCCATCTTGCGAAACGGAGTGTACAAACTCTGAAACTAGGATGAAAAGTTGGTCCCGTGAACGTGGAATACGGTCCACCTCAAACACCACTTCCAATGAGAGACCCAGGTATATACTTGCATTATTGAGTGTGCGCATTTGTGCCTTGTTTTAATTTGTCAAAATAAGTGTTTCCTTAGCATATTGTCTTCCCTTTTCTGTGTGCATATATATATGTGTGTGTTTGTCTTGTAGAGTTACCCGACCTAAACTGCCCCTAAGTTGGGAGGGTCTTCACCCTCTCGTTACTAAACCCTGGTCATCCAGGCGGTCCATAAGTGGTCGAATATAAATCTCGGTCATCTGATCGGCCAATTAGCGGTCGTACTTAAACTCTGATCATCCAGATGACCCATGAGCGATCTAGTATGAACATCGGTTATCTGAGCGGCTCATTAGTGGTCGTATTAAACACTGGTCATCTAGGCGGCTCATAGGTGGTCGAATCTAAACCTTAGTCATCCAAGTGGCCCGTTAGAGGTCAAAATCTTAGATGGCTAGCGTAGCATACGCAACGACCTCCTTCACGAGGAGGTAGCGTGATCAGTCAATGATGGTCGAATGGAGAAAAATTCTTCTCCAAGGCTGGTTGCCCAAGTCAACACTCGGGCAGCACCATGAGGTTTTACTCACAAGCCGCCACTACTAGGCAGGCTAACACATACACAGCCACCTACAAAAAAAACTTAAGGATTTCACTCCTTTGGCAGTAATGCAATGGCCGCCAGCCAATTGAGTTGGCCGTCCAGTACAGCAAACATGTAAGTATAAAGTAGTAAAAAGAAAAAAAACACAAAGTGAGAGAATTCTCATTTTATTATCATCAAATGTATTACATTATATATGATACAATTAAAAAGGAAAGACCAAAAATCGACAAAAGGCTAGGGAGAAGGCGGAGGCGGCGCCTGACCGTCTTGCGGGTCCCTCACGAGACTTTCGCGGGTTTAGATGGACCTATCTGACATATTATACAGATCCACCAGAAAATTAGGGTCAATAAGCTGCGTGATACGCAGGCATATATTGACCCCTTCCCACATTCGTGACCACATCAGTTGCTCAATCTCGTGGGGGCGTATTCGGAGGCTCAGGTGGTTCTCCAGCTCTGTCAACTGCCCGCCAAGCTGGCTAAGGCGCCCAATAATCCGCTCGTTCTCCTTCCGCACCCGAGTATTCTCCTCTTTCAGGCTGGCATTCTCGGCCTCCTAGTCGGCTAGAACGGTCTGCAAGGCGGCGGTACCAATCGGTGTGCCGCCCCCAAAGCCGCCAGCTTCGCGTCCAACCAGGTGATCTCTGCCTCCCTATCAGAGATCATCTGATCCCGCTGGTTAATTGCCATCGCCACAGCATCCAACACTTTCTCCTTCTGCACCAAATGATAAAGCAAGTCAGAGACTTTAAAGAAGAAGTTGCACAGAAAGCGTCATAGAAAATTATACCTCTAAAACTCTTCGTGCGGGCTGATCAGGCCTGGCCTCCAAGTTTGGCTCCAACGGTTGCGGGCTGGAAGTGATGCCCTCACGAGCGGAGCTGGCGGCGGCCTCCTTCAGGAGCCCCTCATTAATGTCGTCCGCAGCGGCGGTAGGGTTCCTAGCGACGGCCTCCACTGTAGCCGCAGGAGGATCAAGGTCAATCACCGACTGCTCAGTTGGCAGTTGCATGGCTGGTGAGCCGACTGACGGTCCTACGCCTCCGCCGGCGGCTCACAGGCTGGCCTTGGTAAAATTTTCATCGGCGCCGCTCGAAGAACCACCTGTGGCGCAGGTTGCGCCAGTATGACCCACCGACCTAAGTTTCCAGTAGGTCCTCAAATGTCTTCTCCATTCCGGTGGTGCTGTCGGAACCGCTATAAATCCCGATAGTGATGTAGTCGGGCCCCGAAGACGATGAGGAGGGCATCTCCACAGCCATCGTCTTGGGCCTTGGGCCGATGAAGTCGTCGTCAGTCCGACGGAGACGGATGAGGAGACCCCTGGAGTCCTCCAGTCACATCATAACCGCTGGCGGCGGTGCCTTGAACTTCTAGACAGGAGAAGGCAGTCCCCAGTTCACCTTCTTGGTCTCTACCCTATAGACTAACAAATCTCTCTTGAAGTCAGAGAGATGGGCATTGACCAGTTTGGTCAACCACTCCAAGGACGCCATCTCCGCCACAAACGGTGCCCTATATAAACTTCTGGCACCTGGCCCCAATCCTTTGCTAGGGGCCAGGTCTCATTCATACTAACGAAGAAAAACCGATTCTTTTAATTATTCAGTGAGTTATAGATGGCCGTGTTAACCTTCAGGTCACTGCGTGGAACCAGGGAGATCCACTCTCCTCCCTGGTTTATCTTAAAGATCCCCTTCACCATCGACATCGTTAGCTACCGAGAATGCTTACGGAGAAAGATACAGAAAGTGCAAATGTACCGTACAACATTGGCGTGGAGCTGGGCGACGGGAACGCGCAGAGCCTGGAGGATCGACTGTAGGTCGTCTGGAAGAGGAAGACGGAGGCCGCTCCTCAAGTGGGCCTCATACACCGTCATGTGTCCCGCCGGCGGAGAGAAGGCCCTGTCGTCCTTATTAGGAACCCTCCATGCAATGTCTTTGGGGATGTTAAACTTGATACACAACTCTTTGATGTCGTTCTCTCAAAAAATAGAAAGAATATCAGCAACGGAGGTCGAAGCTATATTTACAGAGGGATTAGGGTTTCTTTCTTTTCTCTCTGGAATGAAAGCAGGAAGACGAAGAAGCAGAGCAGAAGGCGTGGAAAACTCTAAGTAGAAGGAGGAAAACTTAACGGGCAAGTGTGAATGTCTTAAATCTCCTCGAGAAGGCACGCCATCATTCTTGCCACGTGTCGCATCTCTGATAAGCCTCTTTTGAACAAATCTTCTGACGCATTAATGCCTGGGATAGTGGTTCAACCGTGTGAAGACATGTGTCCACTTTTAACCTGACAAGTAGGCTAATGGCCACGCGTCACTCAGGGCTCATACAAAGTTTTCCGGATCTGACCAAAGACGGTCAACAGATCTGATAAACTTTCTCCTCCGAATCGGCCCAAAGACAGTCAATAGATCCGGTGAACTTTCTCCTCCGAAACGGACCAAAGACTGTCAACAGACCCGATTAACTTTCTTCTCTAGATCTGACCAAAGATGGTCAACAGATCTGGCGAACCTTCTTCTCCGGATTTGACTAAAGATGGTCAATAGATCCATTCAACTTTCACCTCTGGATCTAACCAAAGACGGTCAACGGATCCGGTGAACCTTCTTCTCCGGATCTAACCAAAGACGGTCAACAGATCCAGTCAACTTTCTTCTTCTGATCTGACCAAGAACGGACAACAGATTAGGTCAACGCCTCAACCTTTTGTGAAGTTCTCCGAAATTTTCAAGTAGCAAAGGATAGTGAGGAGCATACCATTCTGAACATGCCATAGGCCAGAACTCTGGCCACCGGTATGGGGGATTAGTGATGGGTATATTATAATTGGGTTGGCCCAATAGTCAAAGAAGGCCCAAATCCTGAAAGGACCAAACGCGCACTCGACTATGGCATAGGCGGGCGGCCAATTCACGCTCAGGATGGTGAACCCTTGTGTTGACCAGAATCACTGTAGCAACTGGCCAAAAATAAAAAAAAACTTTTCATGGGCCTGGCCCACTCGGGCCCACGCTCCAGCATGCGGTTAGTAACGGCTCTTTCCCCGATTTTGCGCCTTCCATAAATCCAATAGGATCCCAAAAAAGACATTGACAAGATCGGCACATTTTCCATAAAAAAGGCGCCAAATCTGCTCAATTCCTACCAATTGGAGCCTTCCAATGATAACATACACGAAAGGAAGGTAGAATACTTGAAAAGCCGCTACCCGCCAGAAAAGGAAGCAATTCCAACTCATTAAGCAACTCGTGCCTTCCTCACAATGAAGGCCACCTAAAAATTGCGCAAGGAATCATACCTTCCAACCAAGAAAGATCACCTTGTCGCTATTAAAATGAGCCCTAGAGTCCTCACTCAGGGCATGCCTTCTATTACGCCTACTGCTACGCTTTCTACCATACAGACATACGACTCTCTGCTAAACGAAAAATCGTACGCTCTCGACTACACATTCTGGGACGATTTCGTATTCTCTCTCTTTGAATGCACAGAGAGAAAAAACACAAATCAAACGCATACAAGTGCTTTTTCTGTGGACAGATGCCTATGGCCTTCACCCATTGTCTAGATTCAAGAGACGACATTACCTCTCTTTCATCTAAAAATCCACGCACTCTTATACTCTCCCTCTCAATTATCATTTTCATTTACCTTCCCAGATTTCGAAAGCTGTTTACTGACTTGAGCGTCAGAGTATTTTTGGTGGGATAACTTTTCGCCGACACACTGACCTCTTGTTCGTTTTAGTGGTGTGTAGGATCCAAACTCGGTAAACGGAGTTGGAACCAGACAAGCGGATCAGCCTAAATCTGTTCAAAATTCGGATCCAAGGACGCATCACATCTAAAATAAGAGTTTACATCCATAAGAAAAAAGATTAGATACAAAGACCATAAGTGAATATTTTATTGGATATGTTGAATGGTGTGAAAGATAAAAATTTTACTATCTATCTCATGACACTAGGATTATAGAATTAAGAAATATAAATTTTTTGGAGAATAATTTGATGAGTGGAAGCAATTGATCTAGAAGTATAGTTTTTGAAAATAATTATTCAAATTTTTAACCTTTCATTTCATATGATAGATTGGTTATTGTACACAACACCCCTCAAGTTTAAATTGATATGGAACAACTAATCAATGTGATTTCACAAGTTGCTGATATTATTTTAATAAATTATGATATTTTAAATTTATCTGAAATAGTTGAACAATATGATCCAATTAAAAATATTGATACAACATTAAAAAATCTACTAGACTAATAAAATAAGTAATTCTTAATGATTGTATAGTATATATATAAAAGCTTTACTATAATATTAAAGCAAAAAATGATCCTAAAATATTTTCACAAGTTATAAGTTATAATGAATTAGATTTATAGTATAATACCATGAAGAAAGAGATGAACCCATAAGATATAATGGAGTCTAAAATCTTATTGAGTTACTTGAATGGGCAAAAGAAATAGGATGTAAATAGGTCTTTAGGATGACGAAGGACTTATTAGGTAACATTAAAAATATAAAGTAGGACTCGTTATTAAAAGATTTATTAAAAAAGAAGGATTTAATTGTACAAAGAGTTTTTTTTCTTATATCTAAGAAAAATTCTCTTCATATAATTTTGATATTATTTGCCCATTCTAATATGAAATTGTAACTAATGTATGTGAAAATGACTTTCCTAAATGGTCACTTAGAGGAAAAAAATTATATGAAATAATTAGAAGGATATTCTTTTAATAATAATGAGCAATTGGTTAAAGAGGAATGTAAAATTTTAGATCAATGTATATGCTAGAAAGTCAGTGAGAGTAAGATACATTTTCTTATTTTATATGTAGATAATATTTTACTTGCATCCAATGATATATGTTTGTTAAATGAGGTAAAATATTTTTTCTCTAATAAATTTAAAATAAAAATATATATAAAGCTTGAATCTTTAATTTATGATAATTTTGGATGATTAAACTAATACAATTAAAATTAAAGTTAAATAATATTAAAAACTGAGTTGAAGAGTCAAAATCTCAAAATTGAATCGGTTAACTCGACACCCGATGGATGCCCGATCCCCGCCTGAGCGTTAAAACCCGTGAGGTCAGCACTTGATGTGCACCTGATATACACATGAGTGCAGATTTATAGAATGTGTACGCTTGACGTGTGGCCGAGGGACATTCGAGCAATCGATTGACAGATTGTACGCACCTGAGATATGCCCGAGTTGTGCTCAAGAGTAATGTTCCAAAAAGCATCAGTGCCTGACGCAAGTTTGAGTGGCACTCGAATGCCACTCTATATAAATAAGATTTCTCGGCTCATTTGTGTTATTTTTTACAAGATTTTTGAGAGTAGAGTGTAAAATAGTCAAAGAGAAGAGAGAGGAGAAAGAGAATGCCAAAGAAGTCCAAATTTAATTGATTTAAATGAGAATTCGGATAAATTGAAGTCAATGTAAGTGCATTTTCGAACTTTCTTCCTTTATTGATGTTTCTTGCTGATTTTTTTGAATATTTTCTTATTCAAATATTCATATATGATATAAATTCAAAATATAGTGTTTATTTTGAGTATGCATGTCAATTCTTATTATTTTTGTAGCAAAATTTCATAAAGAATCATGCCAAAGTTCATATATACTGTATATATATTCTGAATTCTAAAATTTAACTTCATGCATGTTCTAAAATTTTAGTTTAATGCTTTTGCATGATTTAATTTCATGGAAAGCTAGCTGCATGTTAAAAATTATAAAAAGTATATATTCTAAAATTCAGTAAAATACTATGTATTTTGCTAATTTCTACACCAAGTTCCTATATTTTATTCTACATTACTATTGCTAAATTCTGCATTAAATCATGTTGAGTTTTACTGCTTTGAGTTCTAAGAATGATTTTGTATGATTAAAAATAATATAATTCAATATTTTAAGTTAAAAAATTATAAAATTATGTGGAGAGCTCTACAAATATGTCAAAAAATTATAAGCTGCTTTCTAAAAGGTAAAAACTGTAAATTATAAAGAAAAGTATAAAGTTTTTTAAACAATATGAATTAGACCAAGATTATTATTTAGTGAGTTGTATATTATGACATGCCTTAATATATTATAGTGGTATATCGATATTCGAACATTTCATCCGCGGGTTAAAAGTGGTGTTTGGCTCCATTTATAGGATGATGTGTAGATGGCCTACCTACGGACCTTGAATAGTAATGTATGACCTTTGACTGTGTGGGAGCATTCATAAGTCGGGTTTTGATTGTTTTCTTCTTTAATCAATAAGACGTACTAGCCCTAATCCTTAAGAAAAATAAAAATTGAGTATGATTTGATGATTTAAATGAAATAAGAATATGATAAAAATAATCTGAATTCTACAAAGTAGTTCTTATATTATTATGAAAATTTATGACATATAATTGAAATCTAATATATTGATCATTCCGTTATATTTTTAATGTAAAAATATTTATATGTTTATTACTATATGTGCCTTACTGAGTTTTTTGCTCACTTCCTAGTTATTTTGCTAATCCCGTCAGATGAGATGCAAGAGTTCTTATTAGATGAATAGGAATGAAGGATCGAGAGGATGAGAAGAGTTTAGTTAGAGTTCTACTAATGTTTAATATTGTATTATTTATTCCAGATAATAGTTAATGTGTTAAATGACGTAATTTTAGCTTTAATTTCAGTTTTGAACAATGGTTTGTAATGTTGTTGACTTTTGTATAGTCGCTATATTAGTTAAGTGTCGGTTGTATTGATCAATGTTAATTCGAATTTGTGGATATGTTAAATGGATGTCCAATAGTTTATGATTTATACTTTCGTAATTGTACACTCTAATTTCGTATTGAGCAAGCATTATTTTTTACGTGAGGTTCGACATCACATTTTTCGTCAGTGTCAAAAGCCATCTGGGACGTGGTTATTGTTTTTTGGCCCTACATATGATGTGGTTTTTATTTTATTGTGATCGGTCGAGGTATCAACGTGGAATTTACGTTCAGATAATTGATTAGAAGAAGAATTGGTTAAACAATAATAAATAGGTTATGAGTTAGTTTGAGATCGAGATTTGGAACGTGATAATATAAGTAATGCATCTTATGTCTTTAATATTAAGATTTATTGAGACAGATTATGAGGTATTTTGAATTTATCTTAAGAGACCTATGTTAATAAAGTGTATCGGAATAGAAGCATGCATCAATGTTACCTTTCTCCTTACATTTTCCACCTGCTTTACCACTTCCAGTAACTCCTTTTGTGAAACCTAGCCATGCAAAGTTTGTTAGTGCCTTAATAACCTCTGACCTCTAGCTTCGTGACGCCACAATTTCTACTAAGGTAAGCAATTTTCTAGTAAGTCACTCTTGCATGAGCTCTCAAGACTCCTGCGTTGAGTTGGCCCAGTATGAACAGAAAGTGGGTCAAAAAGTCCAATTTAGGCATTATGCCTAGACCTAAAGCTATTTGGCCCATTCTTAAGTAATCATGCATAACTGTAAGAAAGAACATAGCCCATGTCAGTAATGAGAGCCTTCTAAGCATTATAGGAAAGCATTGAATTCGAGGATTAACTCAAACATGAAAAATAAATATCATATAAATTGAGTTGTCCGTGATAATTTAACCAGTCTGGGTGGTTTTGCTATAACTTTTGCAACTAATGGGTTGGTTTGTTTTCTTATTTTCATAGTACATATGAATATTATTTATCTGCAGTAAGCTTAAGGAAATATAACCAATTCCTACTATTTTACTTGCAAGATTAAACTTTGCTCACAATTAATCCTAATTCCAACCTTGAGCCTTGCGACGTGATTCCCGATAAATAAAAACGATAGCTTTCTGGCAAAACCTTAAAAAAATGGATTGGTTAAAAGGTAAACAGAGTTCTGGGAATTCATGGAAAAACTGTGTTGGCCTGCCCTTTATTGATCGAATCTACACTGGATTTTCGAATGTAGAACTCTTCTTTCACTTTCAGAATTCTGTTTCACTCTGATTTTCCTCATTTTCAGTCATAATACGTGTTCAGCTAGCTTGTTTGCTTGCTTTGCATCGGTTGGAGCTGGTTTGTTGCAAGTTTCCCCCGTCCGCTGATGTTCCAGAAGGCCTCCTTATTCAATTGCTTTTTAACTCTTAATTAGGTACATACTTGGTTTGCCCATCAGTGAGTGAGCCCCAGATTTTTTTCCTCATTTTCCTGAAACTTCTACATGTTTGGTCCACAGAGGATGAAAAGGTTTCTTTCCTTTACCATTTTCCTTCCAGTTTTGGCCCAAACTGTTCAGTAGATTTTTCATACATCACGCCCCCGTTTGCTACTTTATTCTCAACTGTTGTCGTAGACAGCTAATAGGAAGTTTTCTTTCTTCATTAAGGCAGTTCAAGTTGTGAAAGCTCGGAAAATTGACCAAGCCAAGTGAAATTGATCTCATTACATTTAAAGTTGTCATTGCTGGTTTTCAGGCCTTGGCATTAAAGAAGTATTAAGCCAAACTCACCTATTTTCACTACTTTCTAATATTGTACATTCTCTAGGTTTATTATTCACATTTAAGCAGGGGGGTAAGTTTTAGTATTTGAAGTCATTAAAAGTCCTTTTGAAAATCTTTTATTTAAGGTCCATTGTGTTTTACAGGTTTCGGTTCTTATTTTTAGCTTTGAGTTCGAATATCTTATCACAAGAATTCTAAGTTTGGCAATACTTAAATTAAATGAAAAAAGATCAGGGTCAATATTTGGTATGGAACTTAATCCTTTCCCATAAAAGGGGACAGCTGTGGTCAAACTCAAATTTTAGAAAAAAAATTTGTGATATATTTTGAATACTATTTAACATTTTTATTAACATATATCTATTTTTATACACTCATTCTGTTTATTCTTGACATACATATATAGTTCATTGGCTAATTTTGGAGGTTTTGGATATAGATTATATACTTTTTAAAATTTACTATTTTTTTAAAAGTCTGAAAAATTTATTAGACACTATATATATTTATATTAGTGTGTGTAATAAAAATATGCACAATTTGGATTTAGATATTGGATAATTTGGCCAGCTCCCAACGGGAATATATTTGTTAATTGAAAATTCCTTCTTATCGGCGGAAAGGTTTAAAGTATTGACCCTTCCCATTTGAATAATTTGACTTGACGTTAGAATATATTCGGACGTTGTAATATATCTGATAAGTTTAAGGATTACATCCGAAGTCGCCGGTGGTAAATAACAGTGAGCAACCTTATCAATGAGTACAGAGTACATAGGTGACCATTCATGTTGGCCTAATTTACATTTGATTCGGTTTAAGGTTATTGGAATTATACGTAACATTTTCTCAAGTTGGTCTTTAAATAATCGAAACTCAAATTTGGTATATAATTTTATATCTCTGTATAAATTTGTATTAGATTTGGATTTTTAAACTTGAATTTGAGATTTATCGATTTTGCCTATAATTTGGCTTGGTATGTCTCGTACAAATCATTTGATTATATGTTTTAATCTAAACCTTTGAAAAAATTATCGCGATACTGTTTCGACTTCTACATATACTATTGGATCATTTAACTATCAAATTCTGTCCCTAATTACGAACTGATCAGGCCTTGGATTTGTATTGGACATTGGCATATTAGAATCGGTCTGAATCACCTCTATTATATATATATACGTCTCGATGAGGACTATTTTCTAATTTGGATATTTGCTTTAAATTTTAAAATTTGATTTGAGTAGAGACTACCATTAGATTTTAGATATGAAATTTTTATTTATCTATTTGACCATCCTTCTGGATTCTTTGGACTCATTTGTCTATCTATGATACTTGTTAAGTATTAGGCTCATTCTTTTATTTTATTCCTTCAGAGTAAAGACTCGGCTTCATCATAGTAGCAGGAAGAGTTTTGGCATAGCACTATACATCTCTGGTGAGTGTAATATCTTAGACTTTGATATCATCGACCATGTATCGAGTATGAATAGATTTTATTTGGATTATCCTGGGATGTTAGAGCTGGTCGAGCGTAGGCCATGGTTTTGTATATTAAGAGTTTGTTTGGTCAATTTCTCATGTAGATGCGTTAGTGTCTTTATTTGGTTATCCTCTTACGATTGTTTATAGAGTATGTTACATTTATATTATCTAATAAGGTCCTGTGTAGATTATAAAATTTTATGAAGTTTTTGTATATTTTGTGATCATACCCGGGTTTGAAAATTATAAGAATAATAATTAAAATATATTTAATTATTTAATTGACCCGTATAGTTTGAGTCTGTGACAGACGGCAAGCTGTGAAAGCCAAGAGCTCTGTTCCATCCTTTGACTCTTCGTTGTACAACCGCTATCCTGCCGCTCTCTTTTTTTATATGTCACTGAAGCGCCTGGTGTGCTCTTTATAAAAACTCTGATTAACAGAAAATCCAATCTACTCACCTGGCTCATCTTGCAAATGATTGGTCACACCAGTTTTTTTCTCTCCGACTTCACTAGTTCCGCACTTCCCCAGACACGCATGCTCTGTAGGTCAACTAGTCTTCTCAGACGGTGCATGCTCGGCAAGTCAGTCACCTACTCTACAAAACTTATCAACTCTGACAAATCAGCTGCTCTACAAGTCAGCTTCCTACTCTACAAATCTTACCAACTCTGGCCCTTGGCATTACTCCTGCAAAAGCTCTCCGAAAATCTACTCTAGATTTCCTCTCTACAAATGCCACTCTGACATTTGCACTCCGAAATTTCACTCCAAAAAATCATTTCGAAATTTCATATTAAAATTCCAAATTGGCATTTTTCACTCTGGAAAAACATATCGGCATTTTTCACTATGGAAAATGCAAACCTGCCAACTATCCTGGCCATTTGCATTCTTGCCAACCGAACCTGCCAAAACCATACCGGCAATTCCTGCAAACCGGCCTTTTTATATACCGGTCATTTTCATACCTGTAAATCCATACCGGTAATTTCAAACCGGTAAATTCGCCACTTCAGCAAATTCATCACTCCGAGATTTGTCCAACCAACAAATGCTCACCTTGGCGCCAACTGGTTATTTCGCTGCAACCGACCATTTTCACCCAACTCGCTAATTTGCTACAACTTGTCATTTCAACACAACTGGCCATTTCCTACACAACCGGCCATTTTGGCACAACCAACCATTTTGCCCCAATTAGGCATTTTGGCCTCTCCGACATTTGCCACTCTGGCAAATCGGTCTCCTGGTCATTTGGTACAACCAATTTACAATACTCCGAATTTTAATGACTTGTTCGTTTGTTGGACCATCCATAAGAGAGTGACCAAATTCAAAAGGGCCGACTATTGTTACGTTGAACAAGACCCTCTCGGGCCTGTAATCTTCACAACCAATGTGGAGTGCTCCGAGACTGGATTATGAAGCACCACCTTATAATTTCCAAAACCACTCAGCATTAACCATTTGGTTTAAGTTACCGAAACCTGTTTTTCTGGTCGATGGTTTTTCTATTTCTAATTGTAATAAGTTTTCAGAGGATTCCTTTTGTTTTCTCTTTGAACGAAGATGCTGCTGTATTTAAAAGGGTATCCTTGATTTGATGTTTCCATTTATGTATTTCACTGATTTCCACACTTTTGCTCAGAGGGAAATCAGCTGCGTGCTGCTGCATGATTGCACGGGCGGACACTATTTCATTTCACATGTTTCCTGCTTTTCGTCGATTGCGGTAAGTTTTTATAATTTATTTTTTATAATGCTGAAAGCTGGGTGTGGGAATTCCAATTGGCTAGGTAGGAGAAAAGGAGGACATTTTAAGGTTATCATGCGTAGATAGAGCTTGCAGGTTTGCTCCATTCAGACCTTTTTTTTTGCTGTTGTTTAATGTCAATCAAGGATTTACTGCTGTTTTATTGTATTGATGGATTTTGAATTGCCTCCTTGTGAGTATCACATTTAATCTATATATATATATATAAATATATATATATGACTTTGGCACAGGTTAGAAAGTTTGATATTAATGTACTTTTTCTAGTGGCTGAACTGAACTAGACATAATGCATTTCTTATGGGCATATATGTACAGGTTGTGTAGAATGATCATATTTGATACATGCATAGAGGGCTCACTAATTTTGCTGTTTGAACGTAATTCATAATTTTCAGTATTTTTTCTCTATTTGGGATGGTTTTAAATGTGAGTCATTATTCAAAATACTTTGAATGTTAAATTGAGTAAGAAACAGAAAATAGAATGAGAAAATTTTTTTCAAATCTTGGGTGTTTAGTCACTTTTTTAACTTCATAATTTTAGGTATGTCGTTTTAATTGTTATTTAAAATATTTTACCAGTAATTTTATTTTTTTACTCTATTATTATTTATTACTTAATTTGTTTAAATTTGTGATAAATATGAAGTAATTTTAAAGAATTTATTATAATCAAACTTGAACTATAGTGAAATTTTTTTATTGGTCTTTTTATTAGTTATGAATGGTTATCATGTATAATTCGTACGTTCATTTTGTTTAATAATTTCTTACTTGTGACCGTATGTTATCGTATAGTTTTTTTTATAAATTTGAACAAAGTATTCGACATTTGATCATGGTAGAGATTTGATTTTAACTTTAGGTAACAAAATTTAGTATGTTTTTTTTTTCTTTTTAGAGTCTGCATCTTTCTTCTCCCCATGTTTCAGCATCTGCATGCCTTGTGCTACTTGAGTAGCCTCACTGTATCGCCATATGAGGAGGACAACATTCGAGAGAAAAAATTTGGCATGTCAGAGAGAAACACATAAAAAATGAAAGAAAGCTCTGTGAATCTTGAGAGGAAAATAGTATGAGTTTTCATTATGTAAAATCTGTAAGAAAACATTAGTGAGATAATACTTTGATTCACAGGATCTTTATTACCATATTTCTTCAACAATCAATCATATATAAAGAGTGAATAAGCATACCTGGATCCATAAGCGATAATCCTTTATGCAATACCGTAATTGTTCTTTTCTCGAAGAACTAGGAGATGATTTCTCTCTCTTCTCCTTTCTTAACTTGTGAAAACAAGTTATGTGAATATCTCCAAATGATGGCCAAGGACTTCCTTTTATAGAGGGAGAGAGGACCATTCCCAAATTACCAAAATGCCCTTATCCTTTCCATCAAAGGATATGCGCTGTGAATGCAGATGCCTTTTTAGAAATTTCTCTAAATAATTAAATATATATAAACTAATAGGATTATTTAATTAATTCAATAAATCAATAATTCATATGTCTCATCATGTGAGACATATTTCTAACATTCTCCCACTTGGCCATATGATAATATTTATCCAATTAATTAAAACAAACTTTTAAGTGCAACATTACAATCCATTAATAGTTTATATGTCATAATACTATAGTCAAATAATCGACAAATGCGAGTCATGGCAGTTCCATATCATTATGCAACATAGTTCCTTCCATGTACCACAACACCTGTAAATTATATGATTAAGTCTTAAATGAGAAATATCATACGGTCCAACAATAATGTCTTAGTGAGAGACTGTTCCTGTTATTGATCTACAACTTTAAGTTCGAACAATATAAAATAAACAGGATATATCAGAAACACATTATGTGAGATCTCAAACGTCAGAGCAATATCATTATATTATGGGTAACGATAAAGACCCATACTGTCAACATGATCTACAAATACTTTTGGAGGTAAACCTTTAGTTAAAGGATCTGCAATCATAAGTTTGGTGCTAATATGCTCTATTGACACTTTTTGTTTCTGAATTTCACTTTTAACGGCAAGGTATTCAATTTCCATATGCTTAGCACCCTTTGAATACTTGTCGTTCTTTGAAAAGAAAACTGCTGCGGAATTATCACAATAAATTTTCAGCGGCCTGGCTATACTGTCAACAATTCCAAGTCCTGAAATAAAATTCCGTAGCCATAATGCATGTATTGTAGCTTCAAAGCATGCCACAAACTCTGCTTCCATCGTGGACACAGCAATCACTGATTGCTTGGCACTTTTCCATGAAATAGCTCCTCCAGCGAAAAGAAATATATATCCAGATGTGGACTTTCTGGTATCTGAACATCCAGCATAGTCTGAATCTGAATATCCTATCACCTCCAAATGATCGGACTTCTTATAAGTAAGCATGTAATCTTTAGTTCCTTGCAAGTATCTCATCACTTTCTTTGCAACTTTCCAGTGATCCATACCAGGATTGCTTTGGTATCGTCCGAGCATACCAACCGCGAAACTTATATCTGGTCTGGTGCAAGTATGTGCATACATTAAACTTCCTACGGCAGACGCATAAGGAATATCTTTCATTTGATTTCGTTCCCATTCATTTTGTGGACATTGCATTAAACTGAATTTATCACCTTTCTGGACTGGAGCAATACTGGCTGCACAGTTCTCCATCCCAAATCTCTCTAAAATTTTCTTGATATATCCTTTCTGAGACAATCCCAATAATCCATGTGATCTATTTCGAAATATTTCTATTCCTATCACATAAGTTGCCTCACCCATATCTTTCATATCAAAATTTTTAGAGAGATAACCCTTAGTTTCATGTAACAACCCAAGATCACTACTTACAAGTAATATATCATCAACATATAGAACTAAAAATACAAACTTGCTCCCACTGACCTTCAGGTATATACACCGATCAACGGTGTTTTCTATAAAACCGAAGGATAAAATGGTATCATGAAACTTAAGGTACCATTGTCGTGAGGCTTGTTTAAGTCCATATATTGATTTCTTTAATTTGCAAACTAAGTTCTCTTGTCCTTTGATAGAGAATCCTTCAGGTTGTTTCATATAAACTTCTTCATCTAAGCTTCCATTTAGAAAAGCAGTCTTTACATCCATTTGGTGCAACTCTAGGTCAAAATGTGCTATCAATGCCATTATAATTCTTAAGGAGTCCTTTTTGGAAACTGGAGAAAAGGTCTCTTTATAATCGATGCCATCTTTCTGAGTGTAACCTTTAGCAACAAGTCTGGCTTTATATCGTTCGACATTGCCTTTAGAATCACGTTTGATTTTAAATACCCATTTACAACCAACTTACTCGATTCTCGAGCGATTCGACAAGATCCCAAGCTTCATTATGTGCCATTGATTTTAACTCCTCTTTCATAGCATCAATCCACTTAGAAGAATTATTTCTTTCTATGGCTTGTTGGAAAGAAACCGGATCATTATATGTCCCTATATCATACTCAGATTCTTGTAGATAAACCAAATAGTCATTTGAAATAGCAGATCTCCTTTCCCTATGAGATCTTCTTAATGCTACTTCTTGTGACTGTTCTACATTATGTTCAATGGTGACATTTTTATTATGGAGTGTAGAATTGTCAATCATTGTTCAATAACAATCGGAACAATGAGTTTGTTTAGAAATTATGGGTATAGGAACCTGTACCCTAATTTCTTTTATTTTCACATTTTGTGAAATATCACTCCCATTGATTTCACCATTCTCAAAGAATCTAGCATTACCGGTTTCTATTATTCTCGTACTATGGTTAGGACAGTAAAATCTATACCCTTTAGATTTCTCTGGATAACCAATAAAGTATCCACTAACAGATATGAAATCTAATTTCTTTTCTTGTGGATTGTACATTCTAACCTCTGCTGAACACCCCCAAATATGTAGGTGTTGAATACTCGGTTTCCTTCCAGTCCATAACTCGAAAGGAGTTTTTGAAACTGCTTTACTAGGAACCCGGTTAAGAATATAAACAGCAGTCTTAAGGGCTTCCATCCACAAAAATTTAGGTAAAGATGAATAACTTAGCATACTCCTAACCATGTCCATTAATGTACGATTACGCCGTTCAGCAACACCATTCTGTTGTGGCGTACCTGGCATAGTATATTGTGCACATATGCCATGCTTTTCTAATAGCTTAGCAAAAGGGCCAGGACATTGTCCTGATTCATTATATTTACCATAATATTCACCACCTCTATCAGATCGAATAATTTTTACACTTTTATTTAATTGCCTCTCAATCTCAGAAATATATATTTCCAAAACATTTACAGCCTGAGATTTTTCATGCAATAAATAGATATAACAGTAACGTGAAAAATCATCAATAAATGTGATAAAATATTTTTCTCCTCCTAATGACGGAGAATCAAAAGGTCCACAAATATCTGTATGGATAATCTCTAAAAGTTCTGAACTTCTTGTGGCACTTTTCTTTGTATGTTTGGTTTGTTTTCCTTTAATACAATCTACACATACATCAAGATCAGAAAAATCAAGGTTAGGTAAGATTCTTTCATTTACCAACCTTTTAAATGCGATCTTTAGATATATGACCCAATCTTTTATGCCACAAGAAAGAAGAGTTTTCATTCATATATTTACGTTTCGTTCCAACATTATGATGCAGGGTCATGAGAGTTTCAGCAAAATTTTGGTCAAGGTTTATTTTGTAGAGACCATCAGAAAGAATTCCAGAACCAAAGAAGGTTTTATTTTTGTATATGCTTACTCTTTTTATTTTCAAACTTTAAAGAGTAGCCTTGGACATCAAGTTTGGAAATAGAAATAAGATTTCTAGAAATAGAAGGTACATAAAATGTTTCTAGCAAATCTAAATACATCCCAAAGTGTCAAGAAATAAACGAAAATTCCAACAAATAGAAATGAACTTTGACACCATTTCCCGACAATAAAATTTTCATTTTGGTTTAGCATCACGGGTTGTAAGGAATCCTGCATCGATTTAGAAACATGAACGTTAGAGCCTGAATCAAACCACCAGGTATTAGAAGGTATTTCAATAAGATTTGATTCAAAACATACATAAGCCAAAGGCTTACCTTTCTTTTCGAACCAAGCCTTTCTTTTATAGCAATCCTTCTTAAAGTGTCCCACTTTCTTACAAAAGTGACACTTTGCATTGCTTCCCTTCTTTTGAGTCCCTATACCAGAATGGGGCTCCTTTTCTTTTGATGATCCAGCCTTAATGCTCTCTCTTTTTCTCTTCTTCTTTCCTTTACCACCATAACCCGTTAAATTAATTGAATGAATTCCTTGTTGTTTGAGCCTTGCCTCCTCTTGAATTAACATACTTCCCAATTCATTAACACTCCATTTATCTTTGATAGTATTGTAATGAATTTGAAAAGATCCATACTGAGGAGGAAGTGAATTCATTATAAACTGAACAAGAAACGATTCATTCACATCCATACCAAGGGCTTTGAGTTTGGCAGCCAAATTGGTCATCTCAAGAATGTGTTCATGCATTCCTTGAGTACCATCAAACTTCATGGTAGTAAGTTTTGCCATCGTGTTCGAATGAGAGACTTATCCGCAGATCGGAAACGATTTTCAATAGTTTTCAATAAGTCCTTAGCGTTTTCAGTTTCAGGAAGTGTAGACTTAATATTATTCGCCATAGTCATTCTCATAAACATCATGCTTATTCTGTTCGATTTTTCCCATGCTCTAAAATAAGATTTTTCCTCATCACTGCTTGAATCAGTAATAGCAGTAGGCTTATCTGATTGTAATGCAATATCAAGATCCAGTACACCAAGATGAAACTGGACTTGCTCAAGCCAATCGGAAAAATTAGTTCCATTGAATATCGAAACAGAAGAAGCGTGAGAATGTAGCGAAATCGGAATAGACACTGCAATAAATTAACATGCTCAATATTAATACTTTGAATTAAAATAGGAGGAACATAAAACATAAACAATGTCATTATAATCCACCTTTGGGTGTAATTATAACACACTAATTAACTATTATAGTGATTCCCAGTCACTTACAGAAATAATTAATAATGTTCCAAAATTCAAATAAGTCTGTTACCTTTGGGTATCCAGGATCCTATTTAAAATAATGAATACTTATTAATCATCCTATTCAATTAATCAATCACGTAGATGTTGGTGCACCTTTGGGCCTACCATAATATCTACTAATCGAGAAATTGTAACATTTTAAATTTACAAAGTAATTAAATTAATATGTGGGACAGTAATATTAATTTTCTATTCTATGATTTAATATCTATAAAGCTATTTAGTCGAGCCACTTTGGCGGCTTTCTGGGGGTATATCATTACATAGATATTCAATCACAATTACTTTGTACAATATTATAAATAATATCTGCATAAATTTAAACACATAGCATACATTCATGATAAAATGACATAAATAAATCATATGCACAAATAAATTACAAATATATACTAAACAAATATATATTAAACAAAATAAATAAATATTTAATATAATATATATTAAACAAAATAAATAAATAATTACTTTTATATATAATATAATATATATTAAACAAAATATATATATTATATTATATTATATTAAACAAAACATTTAATAATTTTCTTCTTCGGTTACTGTTCATCTTCTTCTTCGATTACTTGAACCGGCGCGCGGTTCTTGGAACGCCGAACAACCGTCGCCGCTCGGTCTGCGGTGCAACGCTTCCTTTTGCCGTTGCCAACCATCGCCATTAAACAGTTCATTCGACGCCCATTCAACGGATAATGGATCGATTTAATCCAACGGCGACCGTTTCAAAATTTCGCAATGCATAATATATTTTGGTAAAATTATTGTGCAAAATTTAGTAATGTTCATGTCGGCGGTAACAAAACAACGGTGGGTTCGACGAAAATGGATTCGTTGAAAATTCCGAAAAATCTTTCTACAAAGAAAAGCATTCGGTAGTTTCGATTCGATATACAACCAACAGGTCAAAGAACCCTTGCAACAAGATGTCGATCGACAACCGCCGTTAAACATCGCTTTTGGCGGCTTTAACCGCACCATTCGACCGATTAAACCGGCGACCCCCATTTGGATCCCACTTGAGACACCGAATCGAAGAAGATGAACAGGGCATAAACTGTGTTTTTCTTTGCGATCGTTCTTCATTTCAATTTTTTTTTTTTTAATTGAAAAACAGTAAACAAAATTGGAAGAAGTAAATTGGAAGAACAGCGGCAGTATTTGGTAAAAGCCCATATTTGGCCGAGAAAATTCTGGATCCATAAGAAATTCAACAAAAATCACTTATATTGAAGAAATACAATAACTAGAACCAATCTCTCTGATACCACATGTAAGAAAACATTAGTGAGATAATACTTTGATTCACAGGATCTTTATTACCATATTTTTCAACAATCAATCATATATAAAGAGTGAATAAGCATACACGGATCCATGTTTATAATCCTTTATGCAATACCGTAATTGTTCTTTTCTCGAAGAACTAAGGAGATGATTTCTCTCTCTTCTCTTTTCTTAACTTGTGAAAACAAGTTATGTGAATATCTCCAAATGATGGCCAAGGACTTCCTTTTATAGAGGGAGAGGACCATTCCCAAATTACTAAAATGCCTTTATCCTTTCCATCAAGGATATGTCTCAATGCAGCGTATCTTTTAGGAAATTTCTCTAAATAATTAAATATATATAAACTAATAGGATTATTTAATTAATTCAATAAATCAATAATTCATATGTCTCATCATGTGGGATATATTTCTAACAAAATCCTCTCATTTGATAGCTGATTCGCTTGTTTCTTGTGCAATTCATACACGTCAAAAACAGGCATAAATTTGAATTTATTGGTTAAATTATCCATCTTATTCTCATTTTCCGAGTTATTTTCCCTCACATTTAATTTAAATCAAGTTTATTCCCTACTTATAATATTTTAGTTACAATATATGGATATATAAGATAACAATACTTATAATTTATTTGGATTTTAAAAATCAAAATTGATTGCTAAAATTTACATTTCTTGCTAAGGTGTACAAGGAATTAAATTTTTGAAAGAAAAAAAAAAGAAAAAGGAAATTCTGTCGTGTGATTTCAAATAATAGATTCTGGTTAATTTAATATTGACCCATAATTTTATAAGGGAGAGAATTAATTACCCAACATAAATTTAAAATTTTTTAAAGGTTGTAATTTTTTGTAAATATTATTTTTTTAAAACAATATATTTTTATATAAATGAGACATTATTGTATGTTTTTTTTTTTTTTTAAGAAAAAAGCATTATCACATAAATATTTATTTTTGTGGAAGGTTTCCAATACACATACTATCCTTTTTTTTTTTTCAAATGAAAATAATAGATGGTTGTAAACATGATCAAAACCAAATTCAAATCAGACACGGGTTAGGGCAAATGACAATTTTATCAGAGTAACCGGGTCAGCCAATTTAGACCTAATTTAGCATACTGAAATCATTTACCTATTACCGTTTAGTTTAATAAATCGGACAATCTTGAGCCGTCTATAAATATTAATAGCCATTTTAAGAAAAAATATACTCACTTGTACCATTACAATGTTGCAGTATATATCATGACTTGCACTGTTGCATCCAAAAAAATATGAAAAATCAAAATCTAGATAGATGGGTCCAGACATATGGGCGGTTTAACAGTGATAAAAGATTCAAAAATATAAATGACTGGAATATACTTCTGCCATACATAGTAGACTTTTCGGAGGAGGCGGGGGATTTTGCTTTATATATGTATGGGTAAAGCAAAATTCTACTTTATCGATTTAGACGATCGGATAAAATTAACCATTCATATCTGTTTATATTATAATTTTTTAAAAAATATTATAATAAATTTAAACAATTAAGTGCATCCAAATCGTTCGAATTTATGAAACAGGATTCCTAATAGAGCTTTACAGAGGTCACCGCCACACTTCTGTTGCATAGTAAAAAAATACTGAAATCACAGTCCAGAATCTGGACTCCAGATTCGATTAATCTATGCGCCGAAAATTCAAGATCTGCCCTGTGCCATCTACGGCAGAAGTTCAGCCAAAATCTGCAGAAGCAACGGTCCGTAAAAGATTAAAAAACATAAAAATTGCCCTCTCCCAGAATAACAATCCAGAGCGTCAGGCGTCACGTCCCCATCCCGTCCCCGCCCCCTATACGAAATTCTTAGAAGTGAGAATGCGTCGTAATCATCATATTCTAATCAAAACCCACAGCAAATTATTTCAACGATAGACTTAACCACAACTCAGTCCTATAATAATATTGTTAAACAATTTGATCATACATGAATGTCAAAATATGGGATCTAAAGACCACATTTGGAGTTGGCTCCAACAACACATCTCCTGATCGACTAGGACCGTAAGTAAAACAAAGTATCTCAAACTTGAAATCAGATTAGCTAACAATAAAACTAAACTGTTCATTCTCGACCCATGACCATAATACAAATAATCTGAAAAAATCAAACTAACAAACTCTTAATCGAAAAACCAAAATATAACAAAAACATTCTAAAAAATATTTCACTTAAAACGTCTTTTCGCCATCTGAAATTCCTACAAATAAATCCAAGTCTACTAATCCAAAGTATTAGCAAAAGGTAAGATTAATATCCAACAAAAAATGTGTAATTTTTATATGCAGATATAGTGAACGAACATACAGATAACGATATTTATGATAAAAAATAAAAATGTCGGTAGTATCAAAAATGTGATAAAAGATATAAAAGTTGTATGCAAAGATAATAATGTAAAACATGCGAAAATTGTGCAAATATATACAAATGTAAAATATGAACAAATAATTCAAATATATAAGAACGAAAAATATATAAAAAATCATCCGAACACATAAGAACTAATGGTAGGTAATAACCTAACTAATAATATTGAATATCGAAATTAAGAATATGAATGTTTCTATATAACCAATGACCATGTGTTACTATTCATGACATGTAGCTGGGTTAACTATATATTATTTTATATACTTATAGTTAAATGTTACTGTTTTTGATTTATGGATGTTATGCTTAACATTCAATTTATAAATAATATATTAGGATATATCTAAATATTTTATTAATTTTTAATAATGGTTATATTTAATCAAAATTAAAAACTTTAAAACAAAATATAAATATATAAAATGTTTCTCAAATTTGGAAAAAAAAACAATCCTTTTTTTTTAATAAAAAATCATAGTAGAATTTTTATCAATTTGCTAACAAACACAAGATGAGACATGTAAGAACACATGTCCAAAAATTTTAGGATTTTATTATGACATATATAAATTTAAGATATAAATTTTTAAAAATCTTAGAAAAAAATTAAACTAATATGCATACCAGAAATAATAAAAAAAATAAATATTAGATATATAAATATATAAATAAGAAATATTTAAAAAAATTTTAAAAAATTCAGTAATAAAAAAAAAAAACAGATATAGATACACTAACCTTAACTTTAATTTACCAAAAAATAGTTTGAAATTACCTATAATCAACCTGAATTCACTTTCTCTGTCCTCTCACTTATTCTCTTTCTTTTTTTTTTCTTTCTATATTTTCTTTAAAAAATTGCCATAAAAGTGATTTAAATTGGTAAAAAATTCTTCAAATAGACAAATTGGTATAAAAATATTTATTAGATGTGTATCAAGTGTAAAGATTTCAATAAGACTGCGCACAAGTGCCTAATATATATTGTTGCGTTCTGGATCCGCGGCGTCCAGTTGGATCCGTGGTTAGCTGGCGTGCTGAGTCCACAGGGTCCAATCGGATCCATGGTTTTCAGGCAACACAAGTGAATGTGGTGTTGGTTACGAGAGGAAGATTGAGACCGGATCTTTTACGTGGAAAGCCTCCTCTTGAACAGGGAAGAAAACCACGAGACTCAGGGTCTTGAAAGTGCTTCACTATTTGGATTGAAGTCTTTACAAAATATAAGTGTTTGGATTAATCACTTCATTACCTCTTGATTTGTATCTCTCTTTTTGGGGGGATCGCTCGTTGAAAGGTTTTACAACTCTTCTTATTCTGTTTTACAGGGAGAGAGAGTTTCGGGGCCGAAAGAAAGTGGGCCTTTTGTCTTCTTTGTGGAGCCAACCTTGGAAGAGAAAGTCGGGTCCCTTTAGAAAGGGACTTTGCTGGGTATTTATAGGGGAAACTAGGCCGTTGGGGAGAAGATGCGTGGCAGCCATCAGATGGCTCAAATGCTATGCGGCGTCCTCTGGCCTCATTAATGCTGCTGACGTGCGCGATAAGGCACGCGGCTAGCGCCGTTGGCAGGACTAGGTGTATCAGTCTTGATTTGACCAGGCGTGCGCTGTTCAAATGGAGACTAGCAGTGGTTGCGGATTTTCTTGGAAATCGGCGAGATCGCTTAGCTGGCATCCTTGGTCATAGGGTAGTCCTCGTCCCTGGGTGGAGCCCCTCGTGAGTTCGCGGACTCGCAAGAGGAGGTTATTCTTGGAAGATCATCTGGGGAAAGTCCGAGAATTTCTTTTTGACCTCTCAGGCGATTCTGAGACTTCGCAGAGCTTCCAGAGTTCTCGGTCCTCTTTGTATCCATGTACTCGGATATAACTGGTGTTGTCCTCGATCTTACCTATGAGTGGACGGGACTTCGTGGGCTTCCGCTGTAGTCTTGGCCCTTGGGCCATTAGCATCCACTCTGAGCCTCTCAGGCCGCTCAACTTTCTTGGCTTGCAGGAGTATCTCTGGGCCTCTTATTTGGGCCTTTCTTTTGGGTCATGTTTTTATGGGCCTTTATACTGGGGCCCAACATATATATATCTTAGGAGCCACTATCCTAGATTAAATACTTACGAGTGCTTTTTATGTACACATTAGGTATAATTATTCTATATAAAATATGCTCATACATGGATCAAGCAACGTTATATGCTACTTGTATCTAAATTATTTCAGTTCAACACTTAATTTCTAACTTGAAATTAAAATTAACCTTAATAATTGATAAATTTATTTTAAATTCAATGTTATTATATTAATATTAAGATTTAGGTCTTACATTTTTCCATTTTCTTATAAAAATTTTACTGTCGAAATTTACATATGAATGAACATTTGGAAGTACTTCTTCAAGATCTTATTTTCTTGTTCCCATATGGCTTTTTTCAAAGAGTGATTCCTCCATAATATTTTGATCCAAGAAATATATATATTTTTTAATATAGCACTTGATCACGCTGTTCTAAAATTTGAACTACTTCTTCCATACATGTTAAAAATCTTTATTCATCCTTAACTCTTTATGTTCAATAATGTGTGAATGGTCATAAACATATTTCCAAAATATCAAGATAGGAAAAACATTATAAACATCTTCTAAATTCGGAGGTAATGTTAATTTATTAGTCTTTTTCTTTAATTATTTTGAGAATTTTAAATGGTCTAATAAACTTTAATTTTAATTTTCTTTTCTATGCAAATATGAAAACTTCTTTAGATGGAGATATCCTCAAAAATATATGATCTCAAATTTTAAAACTTAACTCAGCCTTTGTAAGGAGCATGTTTTAAATTTAAATTTAATCATGATTAATTAAGATTAAGATAAATAAAGTCAAGGTCAAAGGAAAAAATTGGGTCAAAATTAATTTTGGATCGGGTCACATCGAGTTGAATAATATTTGACTGGTGTCTGACGTACGCCCATACATATTTTGGGTTGAGAAGTCACGCCTGACTGACGTATAACTGAAATTTGAGTGCGTTTCTCAATGTGCTCACGTTTGATACACACTCGATGCATGCTCAAGTGTACTGTGGCAGAATGTTCACACTTAACGCACATTCAATGTGATGCTTGTGCGTAATAGTATTTGGTCATAATACCTGATACACGCCTAACAGGCGCACGTACATCAGTCTGCTATATAAGTTAAATTGATTAATTTTTAATTATTTTTTTCAGATTTTGAGAGAAAATAGAGAAAGCTAGAGATGGTTAATTTAAGTGAATCAAAATAAGATTTTGGTAAAGTTAAAGTCAAGGCAAATACATCCCAACCCTAATTTCCTTTGTTATTGAATTTTTTTCTACTTATTAGAATATTTATTATTCTAGATATTCCTGCATATCATATTTTCATAACTAAATTGTTTATACTTCACATGTATGAAATCTTATTCCTATCCTTTGCAATTTTTATGAAGTTTAAGTTCTTAATTTATGTACATTATACTGTTTAGCTGATTTTTATATTTTTTTTCATACACGTGTTAAAATTATGATTAAATGACTCTCGCACGTTTTAAATTCGTAAATAATATCCTACATGTTTAAATTTGTCTTGCATGTTTTGAAAATCCCTAAAAATTTCCTTTTCATGTTTATAATGTAAGAAAAATGTTGCTAATTTTGCTATAAATTTGTATTAATAGTCTATATGTTATAAATTCTAGAACGTGACTTTTAAATGCTTTAGAAATTTGTATAGTTCAGTTCTACACAAATTTTATATAATGCATGATAAGCAATTAACAGAATTTGAAGGAAAATTATATAATTTGTAAAAGAATTAAAAATATTTTCTTCAAAATGAGAAAATACTAGAGATCATTTGTAATTATATAGAGTTTTTATTTATTTATATATCAGACTATTGTAAGAAAATCAATGGCGGTATTAGAACATAGATTAGTATAGTATAATAATGATTGATGTTTGAACCTATTATCCGTGAATGAAAGCGACGTTCAACTCCATCTATAGGGTAATATGTATGACGACCTTCCTATGGGTCTTAAATAGTAGCGTAAGACCTTTGGTTATGTGAAAACAAATATAACCTAAATTTTAAGTATTTGCTTATTGGTCGGTAAAACCCTATTAGTTCTTGATTTATAAGAATTAGTATATTTGAACATAATTCGCATGGCATGATTCGATTTCAAATTGAGAATGAAAAAAATTCAAAGTTGTGCACATTTGCTATGGAAATTCACAATTTTACATATGAAATTTGAACAATTATTTTTACAGCATGATTTAAGATAAAACGTACATTGATTATGTAAATTTTATACCTTATTGAGATTTCAACTTACTCACACTTTTATTTTTCACTAGCCCCCTATAGATTAGTGGTTTGGATCACTTGCAGGACGATAGGATCATTGGAGGAGCTAAATGAAGAGGATATGATTAGAAATTTGAAATTTAGATGTTTGTAATTGTTTTTAAATAATAGTTTTAGAATGTTTAACAAATTATATGATTCTGTATTATCTTAGTTATTGTGACATGTTGTTAATGATGATGTTGGATTTTAATTTTCTTTTAGTAGCTTTGATGAGTATTTTGATTTTATTTAGATGTATCTCCTTACGTATATTTCAATATTATGGCACAACTAGTGTTTCATAGCCACTTTCAAGTGTGGCGTATTTTGGGTTTTGTGTATTGGTTGGCTACTATATATATATTTTTGGGTCACTTGTGACGTGAATTCATAGGTCATGTCCATCGTTAAGTAGGTCATTAATTTATTAATAGAAATTATATTCGAACTTAATATGGGGATGTGATAGCCTTCTTATAGCCTGGATAACTCTTTTTAAAATGAACTGTTAGTCCCAAAGCACAAATTATTTTGACCCCTTTTTTAAATTTACAGAACAAATATAAAAACGAATATATAATATACGTAAAGTATATCCTGATCTAGATAAAAAAAAAAAGCAATAAAAAGTATATAAAATTTAAGCACGATAAACATAAACAATTAATGCATAATTTTGGTGATGAAGAAAAATCTCAATAATGATAACTATCAAGTAAAATCCATCAGATTTTTACAACCAAGAAAAAGTGCACTAAAAAAGTCAATTTACAGTTTGGGTGGTATAAACACATTAATCTAGTCGACTTACTTCCGTTGTATGACTCATGCCAAGAAATTCCTTAAATTTGCCTGCGATAATATAATCGGATACTTTTCGGTATTCTTATCAATCTACCTTCACGATACATAGAATCTTTGCACACCATTGGATTTCAATTTTCATGCCACCTACATTGCTTACAAAGGTTAACAGGTGGAAAAAGTTATGTATGATAAATGACAATGAGGTGAGAAAACTTTGTAATAGAGGCACAAAGGTTGAGATTAAGTTTTCTCAAATAAAGCAATTTGTGAGTAAAAATGAGAGCTTTTTCTTGCTAAATGATCATCAAAATATTTCTACCTAGGGTTGCATTGGGTACTCCTCCAACACTCGGGTGTAACTCGGGCATAGCTTGAGCACGGGCATTCATGGATTTGCGCCTAGTGCTCACCTCGAGCATGCATTGAGCACGTGCTTTTCTGACAATGGTGCTTGAGCGGGGATCAATCGCGCTTGTTTACGGCTTCTCGAAAAATAGCACTCGAGTGTAGGATAGAAATTAGGTAGGTATGGATATTGGGAGTTGCGTATCAGCAAATAGCAAATAAGAATCTAATGCAAATATTCAGGGTAAGGATAATATCGCCAGCGTCCGAGCAGACACATTCATAGAATATACCTATATGAAACATGTCTAACACTTTTGTCAACTTTGAGTAATTTGAAGTTGATCTCAAATCAAATAAATTTTATCTGATATCTCCTAAATCACTTTTGGTTCTAAAAACCATCAATTACCATTTTCTTTCCAGTTAATTGGAAAACATCCTTTCCATATAATACTTCAAAGAGTACAATATCGATACTTGCCTAATAACTATTATTATATATAAACTCGGCTAGCAATAAATAGTCACCTCAATTTTCTTTTATCTCCAAAACGTATGTTATCAGTATGTCTTTTCAAAATTTGAATCATCCACTACAACTGTCCATCCATTTATGGATGATATGTTATGCTGAACTTCTAATTGGTACCTAGTCTACAAATACAAACTTTCCTAAAATTTGAATACGAACCTATGACCCTATTTTGTTAATTGTTTTGATATTTATACTTTTTCACAAGTTAAAAAAATTTATAATTATATTTCCTAAAGTGAAAGTTCAAACGTTTTTGTTAGGAAGGAAAATTTTTGAATATTTGTTATAAAACTTTTTGATTTGGTATTTTATTGAAAACCATTATAAGAAATTAAATGAAATTAATATATTCTGATATCCTAATATATTTAGGCAGATTTGAGGTTTACACTTATATTTTACTAGTTGTAAAAGAAAGTAGCATTTGACGACAACTATACTAATTAATATGTAGATGTCGCTTGTAAATTTTGATCCCGTAATTAACATTTAATCAATTATTAATTAATCAATTTATTATTTAATACTATTTGGATTTGAATTTCACATCAATAACTCAACTAACCATGATAAAATAAATTAAACCATGCACATATTTCCAAAATAAGTGCCATGTCTCATAGGGCTCTGACACTGACCTAACCATGATATGGAATCTTATGTAAGGAGCTTGTCTATCATTAAAGTTAGAGTAATATAATTTGTGAAAGCTAAAACCATAGAACCAAACCATTTTTAACTTCTGACGGTCCAAAACCGTCATCTGTCCAGCATCTTACATACACATACACCATCTGAAAAATTGAGAACATCACAATTATTGTCCGAAATTAGAACTCAAACTAAAATATATCATATTCTAAAGCTATCCGAAAAATTAAAACAACATATTAAAGTTATCCAAAACTCAACATGATACAACAACTATTATTTGAAAGCCATATTATAACATTTTAAATATTCTTAAACTGCCCAAAAATCAAATATAATATTAAACATTACATAATCTAAGATTATAGACTCTCCAATACAATCGTTCTTTATTACAATTCGTTCGGTAAGTATCTGTACATATTATCTTAAGGGGTTAATAAAATAGAAGTAAAGAGTGATCCAAAAACCCAACAAAGCATATAATATAATAAATGATCATCTGTAATTTGTATTTAAGCTTATTAGAAGGATAATAGATCATAATTTGATGTAATGACAAGGAATCTTCATGATACTTGAGTAGGAAATTTAGTTTGTACATTCCTAAAATTCTTATCATGTTATCATTCCTTTCTTATTATCAAAACATACTAAAATTTAATTTTCTGATGGACCACGAGCAAGTAAGCTTTACTAATTAAAGAAGTAGACAATTAAAACTCAAGTTATATGTGTTTCAATGGGACCAAAGGCTTTTAAGACCTATAGATAGGTTGTCATATATATAATATTATAGATATGGTTAAATGCCGCTTCTAACTCATGGATAATAGGTTCGAACCTCGATGTATCATTATAATATACTAAAGTATGTCATAATATATTACTCGCTGAAATTTAACTATGGTTCAATGTATATTCTTAGGAAAACTCTATATTCTTTCTTCCTACTTATTAATTTTCTCATGTCGGAAGAAAATAATTATAATTTATAAGTTATAATAGAATTTTCCTTCAAAATTTTGTAAATTCTTATCATATCAAACTTATACTTGCTGTAAAAATTAAGTTATGACAAATGTTCAACACATCGAATGCTGAATTGGCATATAGTGCAACATTTTCAACAATGTAGAAAATTCATCAAGTTCAGCAAACATACGGGAGATTTCAACTATTTTTCAAAGCATACAAGGTATAATTTAACATATAGGAACTTGATTTTAATAATTTACAATCATGTCAGAATGTTACATATGAAATTTAGACATGTTGAAACATTTTATTAAGTTTTCAGATATACATGAAGGAGCAATTGTAGAAAACAACAAGAATATATCATATATTTAAGTTTAGATATAAATTTCATATATTTTTACAATAAAATAAAGAGAATTAATGTTAAACAATATAATTACAGCTTTGAAAATTAGGACACACATGAGTAACGAAAAGAGAATTGCTCAAAAATTTAATAAAGAATAGTAACAAGAGAAGAAAAGCTCGGAATACACTTACTTTAGTTCCAAAGTACCAAAATTCAAGTTTTGATTCACTAAATTTGAAATTTCCTAGCCTTCTCTCTTCTTCTCTCTCTTTTCCTCATATGGTTCTCTCTCCACTCTCAAATTTTCTTAGAAAATGACAGAAAATGAGCTGGCTATTCTATTTATACAAAGTAGAGCTCGAGCGCCAGGTCAAGAATGTATCAGGTGCCAAGGTTCTGGACTACAATACTTACACTCTGCTCAAGCATGCCTCAAGTGCATAGCTACTGTCTCGGAGTGCGCTAACATCTATTGGGCATGTCTCAAGTGCTAACCCAATAACTTTTGGTGCTCAAGCGTTGGTCAGGCCTCCTTCAGGCGTTGAATTATCTGTTAAATTTGATCTTTTGATCTAATTTTAATTATATTAGTTTAATTAATGATAATTATCATAAATTAAAGACTCGAGGCTTATAGTAGATATCTCGTTTATAGGTTTAAATAGCAGTAAGTTAGTCTAAAATTATCAAAAGTACATGTAATCCTTTCTTAAAGTTAGTTTTCTGGTTTTTGGTTCTCAAATTTGGTATATTTTAGATTTTTAACATTTTTATCTATATTTGATTTGATATTCAAGATATTTACTTTGAAACTTGCAAGTTTTGATCATCATTTGATTTTGTGATATTGGATTTTAGATGATTTTATACATTCAAATTATTTGATATTCACATTTGGGTTATGAATTTCAATTACAAAATCATGTCTGGACACTTGTTGATGGGCAATTTGACACATTTGAACCTTTAACTTATGTGAAATTTCAAACATATTTTATTATATTTTTTTGTTTTGATTATAAATATATTTGTTTCATAATATATTTACTAATATTTGCTGAATATTCGATTTATAATTTTACTGTTTTTACCTCTTTTATGTTAGGGGATTATAGATCGCTTGCAAGGAATTTGGTTGAAGATGTTCGGAGAGATTTTATTTATATTTTATAGTTTTTAGATCTGTAGTTGGGTCTATATTTGTATTTCGATTTTATGAAAGAAATTTTATATAGGTTGATGTTAATATGTTGTATTTTGATGAAAATTTATTCGGTTTGTTTTAGTACTAGGTTAGTGATTGTAGATAATTATGTCTGCTGACATTGCAATCATGTAGTATTGGGATCATTGCTTCTCCTCATGGTTCATATAGTAGGCTATGACCAATATTTGATATCCAAGCAGGTAGTTTGGAGATATCCTATAATTGATGCTTTGATTGTTATTGTCAGCAGTTTTTGATAATTATATCATGTTCGGCCTAATATTGGATATTGTATTTAGGTCTTTATGGTCACTAGTAACAAGTCATAGATGTAATTATTGTCATTAATTATTACTAACTTTTGGGTCCGGTTTTGGAACATAAACCCTCTTAAATTTTATTATTAAAACGACTCTAATTTTGGGAGAAATAGGCGAATACATAGGGCTACACTAGAAGGACATCTCCTATGTGGAAGCTTCATATTGGCGAAGCATATTCATAGTCAGGTAGTGGAGCCAAAATAGTATTAATTATATCCAAAATATCTAAGATAAAATACTCAATTATATTTAGATTCTTGGCTACTAATAATATAGTGAAATATGAATATCCACTAATTGGTTTGAAGCTGGCCAGAAATTGTTCTATCAAGAACCTAATTATTTACAATAATTTCAAGCTAGTAGTCAATTAAGTATTGATAAATTTTGAAACATCCAACCTAGACTTGCCCAAATACCTCCTTAAGGTATAAGATCTCTTTTCATTTCTCGATAAGTTTAAAATTTTTTGTATCTCTAAGGAAAACAATTAGAAAGCCGGTCGACTTTCCAAGGTGGTGACATCCAATTGCCCAAAATAGTATGACTAGGACATGAAAGAGGTGCTTCAAAGACCTATCATTGAGGAATAAGACGAAATTATCTAAGTCATTGATGAGATAACTTGGATGACTCATTATCTTAAGTATCTTAAAAATAAAACCCTTCTAAGTGATCCCACGGAGGTAAAGTGGGTTTCAAAATGGTTGGTTGATATGCTGTAGTGGACGGGTTAATTTATAGAAAAGGATTATTTCGTACTTTATATGCGCTATTTGACTCCAGCAAAAGTCAATTACTTTCTTAGAGAGGTGTATCTCAATATATGCGAAGTACGTATGGGAGAAAAAAATTAGTCTTTAAGATTACAATGTATGGTTATTATTGGCTAACCATGAAAAAAGATGTAATGGAATTCGTAGAAAGATAAAAGAATTGTCAAATTTATGGTAGCTTACCTAGTAGCTATGCATAGAATTTAGAACTTTACGGGCTTCTTGGCTATTTGCATAATGAAAGCTAGACATGTTGGGCCCATTTCATCTAGTAATTGGACAAATAAAGTTTATTATCATCGCAGTAGATTACTTCATTAAATGGATTGAAATGTCTCCATCAACAAAAATTATAAAGCAAAATGTAACCGAATTTGTGTACCAAATTATTGTATGAATATTTGAAATATTAGAGGTCATAGTGACCGATAATGGTGCTTAATTTTTTGATTGAAGATTCACAAAATATTATAATAGCCTTGATATTAGATTGGTTTATATATTAATCTTATATCCTCAAACAAACGGGATAGACAGAAATAATAAACCGAATGATAGTCAATAGATTAAAGCCCGAATTAGATAAAGGTGGAGGTGTATGGATAAACAACCTTCCATTTGTACTTTGGACTTATCAAAAAACTCCAAGAGAACTCACTCAAGAAAACATTTTAGTTTATATAATGGAATGCTAAGATATCAAGTGAAAAACTTTACTCTCAATCGAAATTTTTAACTTATGAGACAAAATTTGGATATTTTAAAGGAAGTTAGAGAAGCAATGCATATTCAAGTAGCAGTTTAACAACAAAGTTGTCCGATATTATAATAAGAAGGTAAAGGTATAGACTTTCAAGTTTGGTAACTTGGTATTAAAGAATATTGAAGTAATTGGAAAACTTGCATGCAGGAATAAACTATTCTTAGTTTAGGAATGACTATTATTGGTGTCAATAATACTCCGTAATGAGGTATATAAATTATATATTCAAAATGAAAAACTAATCCCTCAAACTTAAAATGGCATTTACTTCAAAAAGTATTATCAATAAATAAGCAAATTTTGGAACGTAGAGGTATGCTTTGTCTCTCACTTTGGAGTATTTGTGTGTTGTGAATTATTTTTTCAAGTTATAAATAAAGTTAATTTTTTGGTTCATTTCATCAATTTACATGCTTGTATGTGATTACTAAGCTATCGACGGACCTTGAGTTAGTAATTGATTAAATACCTTGTTTTTATATTGCGCCAATTTAAGAAAAATAGTTACAATGTAGATTTAATATAATCATACAGCATCAAGTATGGTTACAAGCTAAAAATCTCAGAAGACTTTGAGGCTCGAAAATCAAGTAATTCCCCTTTGAGAGGTCTAAAAACAAGTCAGATGTAATCAATCAAGACTCCACTAATAATAGTCATCTGACCTATTAAATCTTAGGATTGCTAAATGTGCATAAGTTGTCATCATTCCCTTCCATTGGATTATTTGGATGGCCAAGGACCAGGCTCCTACTTAACTTGCAATAATAGTCAAAGGACTTAACTGGTTATGGTCAAAGAATCAAATAAATTTAAGAATATATGCTTAGGGGCTACATTGCTTGATAAACATCAATTTAAAGAGCAATAAATATTTGAAGATGATAAATTGTGAGAATATACATGTGTGTGTGTATGTTGAAGAACCAGTTACATCATTGTTGTACATGACTACAACATGAGGTTACAAAATTCAGAGACCAAAATTAAATAAGCAACCATGTAGATGGTGTTTGAATCCTGATCCTATTGCTTGAGAGTTTGATAGTTCTTCAAAACTTTTAAACTTATCATCATTAGAATAAGGAGCTGGTAAAGTTAACATAAGAATATTTGGTTGAACCATCTCAGCCTTGAAAGGAAAGCAAATAAAATTGTCTTTCCTCCTTTTTAATGGGCAAGGAGGCATACCATTAACAACTTCTTCTCCCAAAATAACATAACAGTGAATGGCATCCAAGGCAATTGGGATCAAAAAATTGCTAGCCTTACATAACTCAGTTGCATTCTATATTGCTAGATCAAATTAAAATCTAGCTATAATAAGTTAATTCTCAAAATCGAACCCAGAAAAGATGATATTTATGTTAGCCCATCTATTTGACAAAATTTAATTATTGGAAACCTTGATGAAAAAGAATTTGTCATTTTAGTTTTTAATCGAGTTTGAGTTTTTTCTATTTATTTTAAACTCATATTTTGAAATCAAAGAAATCGAATCACTTTATTGATTAAAGGGAAAACAACTTTAGCCATCTGGGTATCCAGTCTAAGATCCCAACATCAAACAAAGACTCATAAAACTATAATATATCTAATAGTGTTAAGATGGAGACGGGTGATTAAAGCTCTATATCTTTCATTATTTCTACTAATTCCCTTGTTAGAAAAAAAATTGAAGATTGTTTTTAAGAGGGGCTTCATATATAGCAATAAAACCATTCCTCAAAGAGCAAGCTCTCTCCTTGGAGGAAACGACTTTGAAAGAAATAAAAGGATAAATATTGCACCTATTATAAATATCAAGTACATATTTAATGGACAAACAAGAAGAAATGTCGACCACATTCTTTACGGTGCTTTTGTGGAGCCATGAGTGATTGTAAGCTAGATAATTAGAGAGAGCAAAAGGCTGATTTTTTGATGCAAAGTGAGGAAGAAGACGTGGTTAGAATTTAAAGAGAAAAGTAAAAAATGTTAAAATTTGAAAAAGTAATCAGAATTGATGCATTTCAAACAACAATAATAATCTAAATAACAAGTTACTCAGATGATGATACATCTTTCTCTATTTACTAACTAAAATATTGTGTATTGAAATGATTCAAAGGCAACACAATTTACAAATCTTTTGCCTTGAAATTAAACGTGCTGTTAATGATTCATTTCCATTATAGATTCAATAATAGCTGTGCCATTATTGTGCAAGTTATCAATAATACACTTCAAAGGTTTGGCTCACTTTAATATTTAATTAAGGGTCTCAATTTGTTAAGAGATTGAGTCATCAAAAGTTTGAATTCTCAAAAATCCAAGTTGTTTGAATACCAAACAGTTAAGTATATAGATAGTTAACATCTAGAAAATTCTAAAATATTAAGATCAATAATTAAAAAGATGCTTTCCATTCAGATAGATTTATTAGTATAAAAGTTCAGTACTTACAATCTCATGCGGATAAATACAAGTTTAAAATATAAAATAAATAGAATAAGGACTACGACCTAAATACAAAAATAAAAATTATTCTTTTATTTATAAATATATTTATGTACAAGATACATTCTTAAATGATAGGATCAAAAATTGTTTTGCTAGGAGAAAAAAGAAAAAAAGGGGTGAACCTTATTAGAAGAAGTAGAGTGCCTAGAAAGTTCACCACCTCTCTTAAATTTAACATTTAGTCAATACGCTTTGGCTGACTAATATTAATCCAACAAATATATTATAGTATAAGAGTTAAGAGATATTGAATTGGATAATCCCCTAACAAACTAGTAGGAATCTAGATACTCAACACTGAATCATAAAGTGCATTATATGCAATTATCGGAGAATCAACTTGGATCATGATGTCGTATAAAAAAGGAAATTCAAGGGAAACCAAGATGATTTTTTATATAAAAGAGGGTAACCAATATAGACTTTATAAATGCTTCCCAGAGGAATGTGAAAGCATCCAAGATAGCTCTGTCTTTAATTTGTCAAACATAAGTATCTCTATCAGATGTTAAGATTTAAAATTTGATTGAAGATCAAACGAGAGTAGCATTTTTTATGACAAAAAATGAGCTATAAAATGTGTTTAGAAGTAAAGAAAATTAGTCAAATAGTTAAAGAAACTTGGTTAAGATATAAGAAATCAAACTCTGATTGATATGATTAATCAATGATAAATATATGTTGATTAATATTCCATCAAGAAGAAGCAATCAAACGATGTTCAAAGTAGTTCGCTCGATTTGCTATTTTAATATATTCGAAACTTGAATTCAACCACTGGGAGCTAGTATTAGAAACTATTTAAAATAAGACCAACCCAACCTACTAAAATATGGGATTCACAAACAAGAAGCCCATGAACAGGTATGAACTAGTTGAGCTTTTAGACCGAGATTAGAAAGGAATTTGACCAAACTATTGAACTGACAAGTAGACAAATGATTGAACTGTTGGTAATACTAGAGACTGAGGCATCGAATGGCTAGATGAGTAATTAAATCGGATAGTTAATTTTGACAATAGTAATATGAATTAAGGAATAAATGACCAAATTAAGTAAAAAATTAATGTATTCAATCGACAGGCATTAAATATCATAATGTGTTAAATGGTTTGACTATTCAAATTTTAATTAGATTAATGTCTCAAAATAATGATTACTCATACATTTTCAAAAAATTTCTATTAATTAGTAATAAAGTGATAAGTATATCTATAATTCTTTAAAAATGGAGGCTGAACAATTTTCAAAAAAGCAAATATAGAGCTCTTATCCTCTAATCACCTGAAGAATCCATAAACAACGAAGCCAAGCCCTCTAATTTTCACTAACTTTTTATTATCTTTTCATTATTTATAAAAGGTTTTGAATTAGTGTCAGAAGATATTTTAGGAAATGAATTTTGTATCCTTTGACTTCTTGTTAAATGTAGTTGTATATGAGATCTAGATATAAATGTTTGAGGATTCAACCTGATTCTTTTTAAATAATTATTTAGACCCAATGTGCACATCATATTAATATTAAGATAATATTTCTTTATAAATATTATTTTAAAAATTTTTAGACCACCTTTTTTTATTTTGATAATATTTTTTAAAATTTTAGATTATAATCTATATATTTTTGTTTAAAAGTAAATCCAAATTAATAAATTTATAATTGATTCACTTCTATTTAACTTAAATGATTAAAAATAGTTTACAAGCTTAGTCTCACAATGTCTAATTTTATTATTTGTAATTGATTAACCATTCCTAAACCTTTAAATTATAATTGTATTTAATGTGTCCATAGATCTAAATTGGTATATGTTGCGTTCTGGTTCTACGGGTCCGAGAGACGCAAAGGTTGGGGACGTCCCAGCCGGATCTCTCAGGAAGGATCGCTGATCAGGGGTGTTGGATCCAAGGGGTCCAACACGGCCGGGAGATGCACAGGTGCGTCCAGTCCGATCCGTGGTTAACCGGCAACACAAGTGAGTGATGTGTTGGACACGAGATGAGGATTGAGACCGGATGTTTTACGTGAAAAACCTCCTCTTGAATGGGGAGGAAAAACCACGAGGCTCGGGGCCTGTAAAGAGCTTCACTATGTGGGTTGGAGACTTTCAGAGTACATTGTGAGGTTAATCCCTTTCCTATCTCTCGTTTGGTGTTTTTCTCCTAAGGAAGCTATGCTCACTGGGAGTGTTTTTTACCCTTCTTTGAGGAGGTTAAGTGTAGAGAGAGAGTGCTCGGTTGAAGCTTTAGGACTTAGAGTTGTTGGGCCTCCAAAGCCCTCCCTGGAAAGGAGGTCTTGCTGTGTATTTATAGTGGAAACCGAGCCGTTGGGGAGTAGACATGTGGCGTCCATCCGGCGGTTGAGGAGCTGGTCCACTGGCTTCCTTTAATGCAGCTGACATGTGGAGAGTGGCATGCGGACGGCGCCGCTGCAGCTTCTGAGTATGCCAGGTGTACAGGATCTGGATATTAGCCTTGATTTGGCTAGACGTGCCATATTGATACGGCGACTTGCAGTAGTTGCAGGCTTTCTTGGAAACCGGCGAAATAGGCTAGCTGGCATTCCCGGCCATGAACGGGCGGTCCTCGTCTGGTTGAGAGACTCCTTGTAAGCTCGCAGGCTTGTGAGGAGGAACAGCTCTTGTGGGGCCTTCTGGGGAAAAGTCTGAGAGATTCTTCCTGGCCGCTCGTGCAGTTGCGAAACTTCTTGGGCTCTCGGCCCTTGGGCCCTCGCTTGGGCCATCTGATCTCCTCTACTTATGAAAGTGTCTATGGGCTTCTTCATATGGGCCGTGCTTTTATGGGCCTTCATACTGGGGCCCAACATAGCCCCCCATGCCAAAGGACCCGAGGTTCTCGGTCGTTTGGCATGGAGTTGTCGGTCTGCTGGAGACGTCAGTCATCCGAGATCGTGCGTCCTGGTGGCGAGCCCTGCGTTGACCTTGACAGGTGGTTGTTCTCGGACCTCTTCTGGGCCGCAGTTTCACTTTCCTGCCGGAGTATTAAATGCCGTATCCTGCTGATGTGACGCGCTATCAGGCGCCCTGGGAAGGAAAGATCGCCAGACTTCTAAGGCGAATAGCCCGTGGACGCGTGGCAAGGGTAATGAGTACGTTTTTCCGTACTCTAGGGTTTATTTAAACCTCCCGTTGCCTTGGTTTCTTCATCTTCGCGCCTGTTTTCCGTTTCCTTCTTCGTTCGAGCTTCGTTTTCTCTTCCTTTCTTTGGTTTTCATAGCGCCTGGAGTGAGAGACATTGCTTCCACGGTGACTCTTGGCAAGCTTGCGGAGATCCGAGCTCAGTATCAGATTCCTGAGTCTATGGCCATGATGATTCCGGAGCCGCATGATAGGGCGCTGTACCCTCCGGATGGCTTTATCGCAGTCTATGAGGCCCACCTCAAAGGCGGGCTACGGTTTTCTATTCCGATGGAGCTCTATGACATTATGAGGGCGCTCGGCGTGCCTCTCGCCAGGTTTCAGCCGAATGCGATGAGGTATCTGGTGTCCTTGTGTGTCTTCTTCCGGTGTCATGAGAGGCTTTTGAATGCTCTTATGGTCAAAGTGTTGTTCCGCTTTACGCAGAACCTTGACTGGATTGTGATGACTCCCCGACCGGAATTCTCTTCGCTGTGTGGTGGCAACCCGAATTCCACGAGGCGGTGGAAGGACAAGTTTTTCTTCCTTGGCGTTTACGAGCACTGGGCCATCCCTACCACGTGGGGGAAAGTGGCTAGCCAGTACTGCTCTGACCCTTCAAGGGAAGACCGGAAGGAAGTGAAGGCGCACACGGACTTGGTGCTGGCCAACCTGTGGACCTTCCACCTGAACAATCGCAACATCCGGTTTGGCCGATAAATTCGTGGGAAGCCAAGTGGGAACCACGGACGAGGCTCCCCGCCCGGTTCCTCTCATAACGGCGAGGAGAGACCGAGGACTGGGGACCTTGCCGCGCGCCTCGAGAGTGATGATGAGGACTTTGACATTGAGGGCATGAGCGACGATGACGTGGCTGCTTCTCCGCTCACGAGGCCGGGGACCGGCTCGTTTTCTGGGTCCTCGAAGCCTGGGGGTCTCGCCTTCACTGCCACTGCTAATCTCTCGGCCGGGCCCTCAAGAGCTGTTGCGCGGAATAGAGAACTTCCTGAGGCCCAGACCTCTTGTGATGATGATGATGATGACGATATCCCTCTGATCAAGAGGGCGAGGACTGAAGCCTCTCTTCCGGGGCCCTCGGGATCTGGCGGTCTCGCCTTCACTTCCACTGCTAATCTCCCTTCTACACCCGCAGAGACTCTTACTCAGAGTGCGAGGTCCTCGGACATCCAGCCCCCCAGTGATGATTTTGTTCCCGACGCTCCTGTTGCTTTGCCTGGTGAAGTCTCGGACAGGGTTGATCACCCTCCCGAGGACATAGGAGGCGGGAGTGCCGAGAGGGATTCTGAGAGGGGAATGCCGGCTGAAATGATCCGAGAGATGGTGGAGGTCGTGGATTTGAGTGTTGACGAGTTCGCGCCTTCTGATCCTTCTGAGCGCCCTGTTGTTGTTGAGGTCGAGTGGTTGCCTGAGGTCCTTAAAGGCGCTGACTTCGAGGCAGGCCTTCCAGCGGCCCTCGTAGCTGACGAGTCTGTGTCTGAGGCGGCGCCTACGGGGCTCAGGAGCGAGTTGCAGGAGTCCGAGTCCCACGCAGAGCGTGGCGTAGGGGATGACCCTCTTGTTTCTAAGGTAGCCTGTCGCTTCCTTTCTTCCCTTGCTTTTCATTGTTCATGCCTTAACGAACTTTCCTGTTGCAGCTCCAGAGCTTGATAGCTGGCCTTAATGGATTGGTGGGAGTGATCGCTCAGTCCCGTCTGGAAGTGAGGTCCTTAGGGGCCGCTCGTGAAGCTGCACAACGGGCGGAAGCGGAGCTAGTTGGAGCAAAGGAGAAGATTGCTTCCTTGGAGTCTACTGTCAAAGATCTGCGGCTTAGGCAGAGCCTCCTTCAGGAGCGGATCCTTCGCCAGGAGGAGAGGTTGAGGACGTCCGTGTAGATTGCTGAGATGGCTCCTGTGCTGGACGGCAAGTTCCGGGACGGTGTTCGCATGTGCCGCCGAGTGGCGCGATTGATCCGTCCGCGGTTCCCTGTGGCCGTCCTTGATCCCAGGAATGCTGGTGCCTTGAGCATGGAAGACTTGTACGGCGTCGATGGTAGGCCTTTCCCTGGCCCTCCTCAGGCAGGGCCGGATAGCGAACCTCTTACGCCTGAGGGGGCAGTTCCGGCGGAGCAGACGGGATCTTCGGGAGCCCGTGAGGTTCAGAGAGGAAGAGGCCGAGCGGCACTCCCTTGACATGCTGCCTCCTTGTTCTTTATTTTGTTTTTTATTTTTGTCATATTTGTACAGAAAATCTCTTTTTTGTGAATAAGACTTTGTCCTTTTCGCTTTAAAGCTTGAGACGTTCTTTTTGTATCTTGTTTGTATGTGTGTTTTTTTTTACGGCGCGTTGCCCAGCGCCTAACTTTTTTGTTCCAAGCCGGGCGACCCCTTTCAGACGTTTGACCCTTTACCCTTTCGGACTTGGGCGTTCAGCCTCCTCAGGGACTTCTAGCCCTTAGCCTTCTGGGTTTATTTCGTCGCCCGGTCTCTAGGACCGCTCGGTCATGGTTAAGTTTCTGAGTTGTGACCTCAAGGGCCCGGCCTCGGGGACCGCTCGGTCGCAGTCGAGTTTTTGTTGTGACCTCAAGGGCCCGGCCTCTGGGACCGCTCGGTCGCAGCCATCGAGTTTTTGTTGTGACCTCAAGGGCCCGGCCTCTGGGACCGCTCGGTCGCAGCGGAGTTTTTGTTTGTTGAATGCCGTGAGTTGTTGGCTGCTTCCTGCTGCTCCGGGGCCGCGCCCGGGTCTTCGCAGGAAGCGGTTGAGGAGAGAGTAGGGGGACGCTTCGTTGTAAGGGTAAAAAATACATGTTTTATTAATGCATATTTTTCTTACATTGAGTGGCCTTCAAGGCTTTTTGTCATTTTTCTCTTCCTTCCCCCCCTTTTTTTTTAGTCCGCGCCCATTATGGCCTTGCCCCTCGAGCGGCGTGGCTGGCCACTTCCTGCTGCTCCGGGGCCGCGCCCGGGTCTTCGCAGGAAGTGGTCTAGATATCCTTCTGTTGCCAGCCGCTCGAGTTTCGCCTGGAGCTTTTGACAGTCCTCGGTGTCGTGGCCGCGGCTTCCATGGTAATGGCAGTATTCCCATTGGTCACCTCCCTCCGGGTTCTTCAACGCCTTGGGCCATCTTAGGAACTTTTCGTCCCTAATCTGCCTCAGGATGCTGGTGGAGGAGTCAGTGAAGGCCAATGGGTCTAAGTGTTTTTCTCCCCCAAGGACCATCCGCTAGGGTTTATCGTGGCCGGACGGTCGTTGGGTCTTCTGGTGGGCGCTCGCCCCTCTCCTTTCCTCCCTTGTCCTCGAGGGCAAGGGGTCTCCTGGTGCTGCCGGCTAGGTTGCTTCGCCGGCCTTGGGTCCAAAGACAGTCTTTCAGAGCCTTTTGAGCCCCCTCCTTGATGGGGCCGGACTCATGGACTTCTTTTTATTGAGGTAATCCCTCAACTAGCCTGGAGCCCACGCCGACTGCTGTCTTCGGAGCGCCGTGCGGCGCGGACTTTCGGAGCATGGGCTCCTAGAGTGTTCGCCTGCCTTCTGCTGGAGGCTGCGGACGGCCCTTGTAAGGCTGTCCACCTTCTGCGCCAGTTTGCGCACGCTGGTGCCGGGGCCGCCGCTTATTCTGCCGCCCGACGGGAGGCATTCGTCGTGGCGCTCTTCTCTCCGGGTCGACGTGCTGTCTTGTCTGCTGAACATCCTTGGGGCGTTGCTTGCTGTCGGGGGGTGGGAAGCCGTGAGTTTTTTGTTCTTCCTTCCCACAGATGGCGTCAATGTTGCGTTCTGGTTCCACGGGTCCGAGAGACGCAAAGGTTGGGGACGTCCCAGCCGGATCTCTCAGGAAGGATCGCTGATCAGGGGTGTTGGATCCAAGGGGTCCAACACGGCCGGGAGATGCACAGGTGCGTCCAGTCCGATCCGTGGTTAACCGGCAACACAAGTGAGTGATGTGTTGGACACGAGATGAGGATTGAGACCGGATGTTTTACGTGAAAAACCTCCTCTTGAATGGGGAGGAAAAACCACGAGGCTCGGGGCCTGTAAAGAGCTTCACTATGTGGGTTGGAGACTTTACAGAGTACAGTTGTGAGGGTTAATCCCTTTCCTATCTCTCGTTTGGTGTTTTTCTCCTAAGGAAGCTATGCTCACTGGGAGTGTTTTTTACCCTTCTTTGAGGAGGTTAAGTGTAGAGAGAGAGTGCTCGGTTGAAGCTTTAGGACTTAGAGTTGTTGGGCCTCCAAAGCCCTCCCTGGAAAGGAGGTCTTGCTGTGTATTTATAGTGGAAACCGAGCCGTTGGGGAGTAGACATGTGGCGTCCATCCGGCGGTTGAGGAGCTGGTCCACTGGCTTCCTTTAATGCAGCTGACGTGTGGAGAGTGGCATGCGGACGGCGCCGCTGCAGCTTCTGAGTATGTCAGGTGTACAGGATCTGGATATCAGCCTTGATTTGACTAGGCATGCCCTATTGATACGGCGACTTGCAGTAGTTGCAGGCTTTCTTGGAAACCGGCGAAATAGGCTAGCTGGCATTCCCGGCCATGAACGGGCGGTCCTCGTCTGGTTGAGAGACTCCTTGTAAGCTCGCGGGCTTGTGAGGAAGAACAGCTCTTGTGGGGCCTTCTGGGAAAAAGTCTGAGAGATTCTTCCTGGCCGCTCGGGCAGTTGCGAAACTTCTTGGGCTCTCGGCCCTTGGGCCTCTCGCTTGGGCCATCTGATCTCCTCTACTTATGAAAGTGTCTATGGGCATCTTCATATGGGCCGTGCTTTTATGGGCCTTCATACTGGGGCCCAATAGTATACAAATTAAAGGGCTATTTGATTTCGCTTTACAAATTAAATTAAAATGGGTCCGATCTTTGTCACCAAGAACCTAGATTCTGCACACTACAACTAACGAATGAGAAGTTAGAGGATGATGAGATTTACATTCTACTATATCTTACGACGCTAAAATTAAAAATTTTTCCTAATCAAGTAGAAAGATATGGGGAGAAATAAGCGTGAATGTATACATGAGGGGATTGAGCGTGGGATGGAGGATTAGGTTCCGATAGTGCGCTCAATGGGGAGCGGTTTGGAGAAAGAGGTGCGCTCGATGGGGACGGATTATACAGAGAGGGTACACTCGATGAAAAGTGGCTTATAGAGAGAAGTGCGCTTGATGGGGAGCAACCTAGACAGAGAAGTACACTCGATGAGGAGCGGTTTATAGAGTGAGGTGCACTCAATGGAGAACGACTTGGAAAGAGAGGTGCGCTCGACGGGAATGGCTTATAGAGAGATGTGCGTTCAATGGGAAACGACTTATAGAGAGAGGTGCGTTCAATGAAAAATGGCTTACAGAGAGAGATGTGCGCTCGATGGGGAGTGGCTTAGAGTTATACTTGTAAGAGAGTAGTTAGTGGCCGTTTGACTATTAGGCAGAGAATCCGATTGCTACTCGGGTCGTTGAGAGTGTTTAAGCCAATGATTAGGTCATTGATCTTCAGGATCTCTTAATTTGAAGCAGCCCCATTTTCTGCGGAAGAAGGGATGTATATGTAGAGTGAGTGCCAATTTAGTCATCTTTAGGCTTCACTGCTAGTGACAGTGGATCTGCTAAACTATTTCGGTGATCACGGCGGGTAGTTATGATAACCGTTGCCATTTGAAAATATTCATTCCACTGTTTGGGCGATCATGAGAACGTTATATGGTAATTGCCGACTGAGAATATTTGTTGAACCATAACTATTACCCTGAGATGATATGTAATTATGGGATGATATTTTGTTATATTTGTTGCGCTGTCAGAGCAATCATATGGCGACAGCATGGTAAGTACCACTTGCTTGTAGGTGCTGAATTGTAAAAGCTGTTGCTACTGAGTTAGAGGGATAACCGTTAGAGCGGCATATTATGTAACTTTAATTACCTGTTTTTTATTGGACGGTTCTGAGTTGACTTCTTTGGACAAACCGTGGCATACTTTAAATCCTAGGATTTAGGCTGGTCTGTGAATTATTGGATCTATTAATATTATTCTATATAATTTTTAATTTTTTTAAAAATTAAAAATTAATTTCATTTGATGATAAGAAATAAAAAAATAAAATGAAAATATTTATTTCGAATTTCCATCACTATGTCTCTGATCCAAATGGAATCTTTAAAATTTCATCGGACTCATAAAACCTGTTACTGGCCAAGAAAAAGACTTTACAACCTTTTTATTAAAAAACAAAAAACGAAAAAACAGATTATATCGACAAATTTGCCAAACATATCCCACGTCTTCCTTAACTGGAGAAACTCTTTTTTTTTTTTTGACTGGAGAAACTCACTCCAGCTGAAAACCCATATCCATGGTCACCAGATCCACCTCGTTCTGCTCTCCCAGATCCTTGTCTACTCTTTCTATTGCATTTTTCTCCGAGGCCTGAATTTCCCATTCCCACAATCAAAAGCGGCCTGGAGACTTTGGAACCTCATTCCAAATCACTCCAATTTCGGAGCCCACACACGATTTAACGCTCCGATTTTTTATTGTTTGAATTTGTTCAAAATTCTACTTGATGGGGTCAAATCAGTCGGTGCAAGTCGTAGATGAAGATGAAGAGGACGACAATGGCGTAAGCGGTCCGAGAGAGCTGGAGGTGAAGAAGAAGTTACTAGAACAAGAGCCGGAGATGCTGCCCTGCTACGCCTCCGCATCACCTCTATCTCCGCAGCCTTCCTCTCTCGGCACGCCGCGGCTGGGTCCGTCGATCAAGGTATGGGACCCGTACAATGTCCTCGCCCCGCCACCGCCTCTGTTTCCGCATTTCTCGCGGAGCTTCTCGTCCGACGCCTTCACCGACGACCATCACCGGACAGTGGTCACAGAGGTGTATCTGATTAATCACGGAGAATGGGAAATGAGTTTGAGTCCGGATTTGATCAGTGGAAGATGTCCTGATGCGGCATTGACCGCAATCGGGAAGCGGCAGGCAAGAGCTTTGGCTGTGTTCTTAAATTCCCAAGGGGTTACGTTTAATGCTGTCTATACGTCTCCTTTGGATCGAGCAAGAGCAACTGCAGTGTCTGTTTGCCAGGTATTTTGTTGATAATCTTAGTGAGCCTATTTTCTTTGATCATATTGCCTCTGAACTTCGATGCATTACATCTTAGATGAAATTGCTATGGTATGCTAATTCTCCCTTAATATTTGTCAATCAATGAGGATTGTATCTGATCTTAAACTTATGGTGCATATTTTTCTGTTAGTCGAAGCTTTTGCTATGTGAGATTGGAATTTGACTAGTTGCAAAATTAAAAAAATTTACTTTGTTGTGTTGCAGAGTAGCCTGAGGGTTGGATGTTCTTTTTCCCCTGGGTTTGGTTCCCATCTACCCACCCTTCACATACCACTTATTCAATAAAGAAAAAGAAAATAAGAAAAACAGAAATTGCCTTGCTGTCTGATTTAGAACTATATTATGGCACATTCCTTGTGCGATGTTGGCATCGAACTAATCCATTTTTCATTGGGACTTGTCTGTGTCTCCTTGCTGAATTTGTGGTATGTGAACCGACATGGCATAGCATTGTGTATGTATGAGCATAGTTAAGTTCTTTCAAGATGAAAGGATAAAGGAACAAGAAGAAAAAGAAGGTTGTGGAATTTGCTTAATGACTTTGTGCCTGGTTATTCTCTTTCTTTGCCATGGTTGTGCCTGGCATTTGGTTGTAAGATTAGACATGGGTGTGAGAGTGTATATTGATAATATTTATGTAATTCAGATCCTTGGACTATATTTTAGAAGTTCAATTGCATATATAATTTATGAGTGGGCTGCTTAATGAATAGCTCAGCTTGATGCTCACTTGGGCTTGGATTGTTAAGGGCTTATTTGAGTGTGTTTGATTTCATAAAGAGTGTACATTGTTTTATGATAAATCAAGCTGCATAAACTTGACTTGTGATTGCTTGATTGGAATGGTGCTAGATTTGGATTCAAACTGAAGCTTGAGAACGCGTCAACTTGGTTTGTTGACGACTATAACGGTGAGCTAATATTGATGTGTAACCCCGTCATAAAAGCTACCTGAAATCATTATGATGGCATGCTAAGCTTATTCTTTTGGACTTAATTAAGACTCGGTGATTGAGGTGGTCACTTGTAATTGTATTTAACAATGGCACTCGAAGTAGTCCTTATTATTTTGTTGCGATCATGGTTGGGGATTTATGCCTTACATTACTGTTTAAAGGCACTTCTTTAAACTGCAAAGTAAAGTTTTCTAAATTTGCGTGCTAATAAATCTAATTGCAGAAGTGAAATCTATTTTGTTTGAATCTTTCACCACTGAGCATGCCCTTGTTTTGCACGATCCTAACTCACCAACCCAAAGAATTCTGGTACTTACGAGTATTTATTATCAGTGCTCCAACTTGAATATCGCTCCTACCCTTTTTGAATCAGGTGGAACTGAATTCAGTTCATTTTTTTGTTGAAATTAGACTTCTGGTTCATTCCATGTGATAGCCATCTGTTAACCATTGTCTGCTTTTCTTGAACCACAAGCAAATTTGTACATTGTAAATGGTTTTTATATCCTATCATTAACAGTCCAAATATATTTTATATTATTAGCTGCTTGAGATATGCCCGATTTTGTATTATTTCATTGGGTAAGTTTGCATTTTGGTTTCACCCTTAAGGTGCCATTTCTTGAAGAGAATATATTTTCTTGGCTCTTATGGTTTGTAGAATCTTCTGTTTGGGTGAACCAAAACGGTAAGATGTATCAAATTATTAGATGCTTATTCTTTTGCCATAAGACTCCCATGACTCAAATGGTAGCTTCTTTTGAAGGTATTCAACTCATCTCTGCCTCAATTGCTGGGCTGTGTTAGAGCCATTAAACAGTCTTTCCTTCTTCTACCTCCTCTTAATGTGGAATGAGAGGAAATGAGAAGTCAGGGTTTAGGATCCTTGGGGTTTCTCTTTTAATTTTAGTATTTTGTTAATAATGATATAACTCCATAATTTTTTTCACTTTTTGGTAGTTTTTCATAGATATTTTTTAATATATAGATTTGAATTTTAGCAATTCATTTTTAGGGCTTAAGATAATTTGGTGGACTAGGTTAGATATTTTTATAATCGATATGTAATCGTCATTGTTTTCATTGTGGAATTGAATTAAAACTTAGATAATGTGTGTGTGCTTCTTTTGGGAGGTTGCCATCACCTTTACCCCAATAAATGTTCATATAGATTTTCTTTATCTGCCGACAACAATGCCTTAATTTTTGCCATTCTGGGGTTGTTTATAGGAGTCTAGTTTCATTTTGAATTTAAAGTCTTTATTAGCCATAGATAAAGAAATGGGCATCCTTTATCTTCTCCCCCCTCTCACTCACACCATTAAAAGGTAGCAACTCTCTACTTAAAAATGTCGTATTAGATATGGACATTATTTCTGTTGATAACATTAGAAAAGGGGGAAAAAGAGAGATGTCAATGTGTCCACTCATCCCATACCAATTACGTTGTGAACTTTGATTGATTGCATTCACTTATAAATAAAAATATCGGCCGATATATATTAGTATTGGACATCTTGAAACCGATGTTTCCTGATACTACAACAAAGTCACTAGGTATTGTCATATTGACGATATATTACGATATATTAGCTGAGATGACCGATATATCGATCGATATTTATTTATCAGTTTACTATTCTTTGAATTTTTTTCCTGATATTTTTGATAGTGTAACACATTATTCAATATGTCTGATATTGATATGTGTATGGCTGACATTGATATCAACATTGATATATTCATCCATGCATCCTTTCATTCCAGTAAAATAGAGGATTTAGCCTATTGGATTTCTTTGGATAGATTTTTTTCATAGGACATTTATTTTTTCTGTCAGTAACTGTAACGGAGATGACAAAAATATACATTTAAGAAGATTTGTTTGCATGAAATCTAGAAAAAATTAAACGAGTCCTGGTTTATGTAAGAACTTAACATATACGATAAAGTTTTGCACCTGTGAAGGTATACCACCCCTTTAAATGTCTGTTTATTTCATATTTGGTACGCTTGTTCACCTCTTTCAGCTAATTTGGGAGTTTTAATTTCTGTTCTTATCTCTGTCACCCTTTTACTATATTTCTCTTCAATACAATTTGAGGTAAATTTAAAACTGCCATACTTTTCCAAATCAGTATTATTGGAAAAAGATGTTGAGAACGAAAGGAATGTTGGTTCACTGGCTATATGCGGCCTGTGTTGCATGTTTATCTCCACCAGCTTATGATATTAAATAATGGTAATTAGAAAATCAGGCATTAAAAGGATTTTGTGAGGGTTTTCCGCTCTAGCATTGGGAGCTTTGGAAAAGGGTAAGATTTGCTTTGTTATGAACTAAGAAGTACGGACATGGACATGACATGACACGACACCGACATGCCGACACGTTATTTTTTATAAATCAAGGACACGATACTTTGGGGACGCGTAAACTGAAATAATTGTTTATATTTTTTTAATTAATAAATACTTCTATTTTATGATAAATGTGAAATAAAAATATATATTTTTCATATTTTATATAAAAATAATAATAAAAAGAAAAGAAATATGTATTCATATAAGAACAATATTATTAATACAACTTTCAAAAAGAACAAATATATAATATCGATGACACTTAATTACAAAATGTATATTATTTTCAAGATTCCATGACTACATTTTCTTCATTATTTTCATTTTCATCACCATCCTCGGTAAAAATAACACACTCTAACTCTGACTCATCCAATAAGAGCTGTGCAATTTCTAACTCTCCAATATTATCGAGTGAATTAAATGCATCTCCACAAATATCCCACATCTTACTCTCTCCTTGCGAGTATTTTGGACTTCTCCTTAAAAGTAGGCGAAGATTGCTATAAATGAAAACCAAATCTTTGATACATTTTGTAGTCATTTTATTCCTTCTCAATGAATGGATAAAGGAATAAGTAATTTCTCTCACAACATGATGATGAAGATGGTTGCACAAGTAGTTTTAAAGTTAAAGATTGAAGTAAATGCACACTTGGACCATAAACAACCCACCAACTTTTTTGATCCATACTATAACAATCAGTAATAGAATCAATATCCTCAAATTGATTTGCCATAGACAAAAAATTAGCAAATTCTATGTTGACCTTAGCTCGATCTTCTGGATTAGAAAATTGCATTTTCATACACTTCATCATTCCTTGAGAAGTTTCTAAATCTTTGTGTGGAGGAACTCTATTTGGCTTTTTACTAAGCTATTGATTGTTATAATACTTTACAAATTTAATAACAAAAAAAAATTGTTAGATTTAAATATAATTTTATTTAATAAATGTACAACTAGATAATACAAAAGTAATAAATTATAATATTTTAATTACCTTGGATTCAGAGAATGAGCCATGCAATGAAGTGGAATGTTGTTTTTGTTCCATCGATCGATAAGAATGTTGTACACCACATCATAAAATGTGGATAATTCTTCAATCTGCTTTTTTTCATACTTGTATATTACAATCTTCATCTTTTCAATCATAGTATCCCACATGTCATAAACTAAGTGAAGACAAGGTTTGTCTGTGTCACAAGCCCTAAGCATATCATATATAGGAGCGGTAAATGAAAGTATATAATCAATCTTATCTCACAAAATGTCATCCAAGAGTAACTCCTTCACATGTTTAGCTTTCCCCACATCATCTTCTTTATACGTTATCCATTATTCACTGATAACTAAAGTTTGAAGTGCCGTTTTAATGAGTTTAAACCTCTTTAACATAACAATAATAGATAAAATTCTTGATAAATAAACAATCATTAGAAATTTGTATGATCCAAGAACACTCATCAAATGTCACATGATTGTTCTCCATATTCTTTGCAGCTCAAATATTTTGCAAGGTGAGATAAAGTGTATGGATTATGCAAGGAGTCGAAAAGATGTGAGGATAAAGTTGATGAATTAATGTCCCAACACTTGCACAATTCTTTGCATTGTTAGTTATCAGTTGAACAACATTGTTGGGACCTACCTCTTCAATGACTTCATTAAATTAAAGATAAAGTATTTATTTTTAATTTCTCCCGAATAATCAATTGCCTCAAGATACATAGGATCACCTTTAGTAACAGCCATAAAGTTAATCAATGGCCTTCTTTGAGAGTCACTTCACCCATCACTCACAATGCTCACTCCTTTTTCCTTCCATGTTCCTTTAATAGGTTGTAATAACCTTTCAATATTAGCTTTCTCTTATTGAAATAATGTAGTTCTTAACATATTATATTTAGGTGGCAAATAGCCCATAAGTGAGTTATTAGCCACAAATGTATAAGAACTCACATAATATGGGTTCATTGCTAATTGAAATAGCAAGCCAGCAGAGTAAAATATTCTAGCAATCTTTGCATGCAATTGAAGACGTGTCGTACTGTTGAAAGATTTAGAAATAGGATTAGAAGATATACCCCCACTTGCATTTATCTTTCTCCTCTTTAGTTCACATACTCCTCGAATAAAGTTACCCATTGAAGATTGGGTTTGGAATGATCCTACTCTGCCCAATGATACTTGGTTGGACAATGGGACCTTTTTTGGTGCATTATTTAACGCTTTTGCCTTTGCATCATTTTCTAATGTTTGCATTTTTGCCATATCATTTGATGCCACTTTTTTGCAAGCACTAATTCTCAAACCAAGTATTTTTAATAAATAAGCATGAACCCTTGTGCAGGAACTTTTCTTCGTTTAATGGCAAAAATTGCATTGCCATGATATATTTTCACCTTATTCATTCAGCTTGTCATATCTTGTAACATACATCCACAAGAGTTTATCATTATCTTTTTCGTTATAAGATGAATGTGAACTAGTGCCAACCTTAAAAGATGACATATTAACAACTTATTAAAGTAACAAACAAATAATTAACATAGTATTTCTTTCAAAAACTAAATATATATAACAGTATAATATGACAATAGTATATTATCAAGGCATTATCTTTGTATAGTAACGAATATACTATTACGATATAAAGAATAGTATATTACCTCTTTGTACATAATAATAATAATAATAATAATAATAATAATAATAATAATTATTATTATTATTATTATTATTATTATTGTGCAAATAAAGAAAAATAGATGGAAAGGAAGAAAGAAGAATAAGTTGTTCGTCTTGTTCTGAACAACGAAAGCAGAAAAATGAAGTTTAGGGTTCAAATATTAGGGTTTGAATCCCACTGTAGGGTGAGAATAATGTATTTGAAAGTGATAAAGTGAGAATATTACCTTCGATTCGAGAGAATAGAGGAAGAAGAGAACTTGAGGGGAAGAATAAGTTAGAAAAGAACTCGAAACCCTTGGCCTTCGATTACAGAGGAAGAAGAGAACTTGAAGGAACAATAAGTTAGCAGAGAACTCAACTTTGAAACCCTAGGCATTTGAATCTCGTTTGATAATTTAATTTATCAAATTAAATTATTTATTTAATTTATTGATAATCCCATTTAAATTAAATTATTCATTTAATCAAATTACTTTCCCATTTGATAATTTATTTAACCCTTGCCCCACACTTATTTATTTAAAACTGTAAATAAATTTATAATATTTTAATATAAATTTACTAAATACCCACAGAATTATCTAACATGTCTGAAACGTGCCTGGAACGTGTCTGATGTATTCGGCATGTGTCCAAACGTGTCGGGACGTATTCGGAGTGTGTTCAAAACGTGTCGGAGCGTGTCCGGAGCCTGTCTAAAAAAAGAAATTTATTCACATTGGGACACGTGTCGGACATGTGTTCGGGATGTGTCGGTGTCCGATATGTGTCGAATACCGACATATTAAGACCGAAAGAGTGTTCGTGCTTCATAGGTTATTAATTGGAGGTTACACAAAAATATCCTTTCTTTGATATAAAGGTGAGGCTAAGTATATCTGATCTTCTTTAGAAATGTCAATATAAAGCGTTATGCAGTTTCGTGGATGAAAATTGGTGATGGTATCAGTTGTGATTGTAACAATATCGGCAGTATCAAATGATACATTGTAATATTGGATGCAAAATTTCTTGAGAATTAGAATCTGGGGGCTAATATCGGCCGATATATTTCGATATATCTCATTATGGTGATATATATATTTTTGTCAATATTGGAAAATATCGGCATCGATGGGTTCGATGGCGGTATATATCAGCCGATATTTTATTCCATGGCACTAAATTATCCATCATTGTGCATATATTTGGTGACTGTCTATCCTGGGCCTTCATCCTTCTCATATCCTTCTCCCTGTCAGTTCTCTTTGCTTAATGTCCCTCTTTCTTTTATTGTAGATGTTTGAATTCCTGAAATATATTGAGATCGACAGTAAACATTTTAGTGGTCCCTTGAAAAGATCATGGGAATGTTGACATTATCCATATTGTAAAAAGAGGACTTATTGCACGTTCAATATTATTGTTGCTTTTTAGGATGTGAGATGGATTTGTGGCTGTCTGAAAGTCTTTTGAAGAAATTAAACTGGCTTAGCAGATGTTTTATGCGGAATAAATCAGATTGTATTAGCAAATATGTAGGTGGGGATTTTTATGTTGATCAAAATGTGATTTTTCTTTGTTTAAATGGCAGATGCTGGAAATTCTTGACACGCTGTGAGGTGTTTGTTAGTTGCAAGCGTTTGGCATCTTTTAAGTTTTGGTCTGAAGTGCTATCTCACCACTTACTATATAATTGCTGGTTAATATCTTTCACATTCACATGGTAGCAATCCAACTAACAATTTTTATTAGTGGGGCACGTCAGGCTGTGTTGACCTGCCTGAAATACTTTACTTACTGAGATGTTTGTTATTAGATGATTATGAGTAGTTCCAGCAAAGATCATACTGACATGGTTATTTCTGTTGTCTACCTTTTAGCTCTCAACTATGAGCAATGAATTGGGAGTTTCCTTTCCATATAATGTACTAAACAACTTTTTAATGCTTAGTAAGTTCATTCTGGATGCTGATACTGCAAAGTAAAATGTCAAAATAAAAAGCCAGTAAACAGTAATGATGAAGTATAGTTCTCTCGATTGTGCTTTCATCATGGTTGCTCATGCTTGTTTTTCCAAATTATTGGGATTGTGGCTGTTGATGGTTTTATATATTATCTTAGTTTACTCGTCTTTTGCGTTACTTCTAATATTCCTCTCAAATGAAGCTTCTCTGTTCCACTCATCCTTATAAAACAGCTACTAGTTGAATCTGAGAAAGTCTCCCTTTGAAGCTAAAGTGTAGATACAATTTGTTGTAGCTGGTATGCCATAAAACTCGAATTTCACAAAAACTTGTGCTTAGTCCAAGGATTATAGTCGGTGACATCTACAGAAGAAAAGGGTCAGTTTTGTTGACCTCTCCCTTAGGAATTGTCACTACATACAGCACCAACACAACCCTGTCGACAGTTACTATCGCTTTACTCGAAAATCAATCAAGACAGGATGCTCAATGACTCAGCCTTGTCTAGGAACAGAATTAGCTACTGGAAAAGACTTTGTACGAATCAGCTACTTACTGCTACCTGCAGGAGTGAAAAATGATAGAATGATGCAAGTTCTGTGACTGATAGAAGCCTAATGACTGAGAACGGATAGAGAATTTGATATGTTATACTAGTTCAAGATCATTTTGATCTAAGATTTCAATCCCTGAAAAAAATTTTGCAGTTCTTAATTGCTGTATTAAAAAACAAAACAAAATTATTTTAAAAATTCACATAATGCCATCATTAGACACACTGTTTGTAGCTTTGCCACATTACACTCACTGGTGTGCTTACCAAGCTCTCACTATTTCTGGAATAAGCTGTGTCCCGAGTGCTTATTATTTTAAGCTGAAAGTCTAAAGGATGCAGTTATATTGAGCTGAACCCTGAATGATTAATCATCTAAGCATACTACATGCATGCATAAGTGTCCCAAAGGCCAAATGTACCCGTAATATATAACCAAAGCCTTCATGTGTACCTTCACGTGTACCAAAAGTGGGCCCAAAGGCTGCTGCTATTGACACAGCTGCAGGTTATATATCTAAGAGTATCCTTTGGCAATTCAAAATCAAACCACAACCGTTTGCTCACTTGCAATACTTCTATTATACCCACATTTGTCATACATTCATTATATTCCCAAAAATATTTAATCTGGAATTCCATAAACAAGCCATAGCTGATTTTTGAGAAGACATAACTATATATCATAAAAGCAAGGTAAACAATTATACACTGACCTGGAAAATGCATGGAAAGACGAGTCGTATCAACTGCAAAATCCTATCTAATTATTTGACCTCACAACTTGATTGCAAGACGTCTATTCTGGTAATGAATTGTGATATATGAAATGCATGACATACTCCGATGATTTTTCTTCCAAGTGATATTTTAGTTAGTGTTCCTAGATTAGGTATTTCTACTGGCTATCGTGTCATTGTCACTGATTCTATTCTAACATATTATTAGAATCTTTATTGCTAAACTTGTAAAGTCCCAAGTAATTACACATCTATTTTGGTGTCAAATTAAAATGACTCTTCAAATGACTACTAATCATATGCCTTCAAATGTGTGGAGTCAATTCAGAAAATGAATCACAGCAGTAGATATTCAATGACCCAAATTAAGAATTTTTGTCTTTTTTGCTTCCTGCTTTTTCCTTTCTTTTCTTTCACTCTGCCTCACTTGCTTCTGTTTCTCTTTCCGTCTCCTCCGTTTCCTTTCTCTTTTGTCTCCTTTTTCTCATTAGTTTTTTAATAATGTTTGGCTGAAGTGTGCACCAGCCCCTCCCTTTCTCATTCAGTTGACGAGGGGCATGTTGACATGTGCTTATTTCATTTAATTTTTGGATTTTACATTTTCTACATGTTTGTGAGAGCACTGAATCATCTCATCCTACTCCTGGTTTTTTCCTCCCAATGTTGCTCCCATTCGGTTGCTACATTTGTGTCTCTTTGGGTATATGGGGAAGATAGATGGTAAGTCTCTCTAATATTATGTGCAATGCAAAATCTGATCAATATATGAAGAGTGAAGACCTCGCACATTAATGATATAAGAAGCAGATAGTCTACCTATAATGATAAAATTTCATGCCTGTAAAATGGGCTACTATTTGAGTCAAAAAATTAGTTGATTGCTTCTTTCATCAATGCAGGAGATGAATTTATCGGAGCAACAAATTCAATCCTCAGACGCTCTGATGGAAATAAGTCAGGGACAATGGGAAGGTTGTCTGCTATCGGAGATATGCAACCCCGAGATATCAAGCTTAATTGACGGGCTCCAGCCTGATTTTTCAGCACCTTCTGGGGAGTCCCTTAGGCAGGTGGAGTTCCGGATGGTCCAGTTCTTAAATGGAACACTCCTGGGACTGCCCGGGAAGCTGACACTCAAGTTTTCCTCACCCTGTCAGAATGAAAGCCTAGGATTTTCACAGCAGAATGCACAAGCCTCAACCAATTCAGTCCATGACCATGAAGGGCGTTCTTTGTCACCATCATCCCAATGGGATTTGCTTCAGAGACACCGATCATTCTCAAGGAAGAAATCTGGAAAAAGCAGGCTACAGGTGGTAACAACAATGGGAGATCAGTATGCCGCTGATGAAGAAGCCTCCTCCCATCAGGGACCCAAACCCCAAATCAGTACACCCAGTTCTTCACTTGTCTCATCATGTATTGGAGTATTCACTCACTCGGTGCCAATTAAGTGTCTATTAACAGGGCTCCTCGGTTGCAGCCCCGTCATGTCTCATAAGATCTGCATAGAAGATTCTTCAGTGACGGTGTTACAGTATTCATGGAAAATGGGATGGCAAATAAAGAGATTGAATGATACTGCACATCTTAGGCTTCTCTAGACCGAACATTTTGTGTCAAATGTGAAGCCTCAGAAGAAGTATTTTGCTGCTGGTTCTTGTAACATTGCACATTAATTCTCTTCCCCCCAAAGCGACAGTGGGAAGTTGGGTCACTGTGTTGGTTGATTCTTTTCATTTGTAACATTCACAAACTTTTTGGTTGTCTTAGTGTGACAGTATGTTCTTTCAAGTTTAAGGAATGAGTTATTTATTGAATTATGCTAAAGTTGGTTATTTTTCTATTGTTGTTTGATAGGAGGGAATGAAGAGAATGAGACTGGAGTAATTTTTATTTTTATTTTTATTTTTAGTTTAGAATGCTAATAACAGCAAAGTAAAAGAGAGGTCAGACTCAAATTCATATCAAGCACGAATTTGACCGAATAAAGCCCAGCTATATTACCCTTACATCTTGAATAGAATAATGCTAAATACCCATTTTTATTTAAACTCAGTACTAGTAGCTAAGTGAAAGAGAAATTGAGTTCAAACCAATATCAAGCACGAATGTGATCGAATAAAGTGTCAGCTGTATTATCTTTGTCTCAAATAGAGGAGTACTTGATGCCCATTTTTATTTGAACTCAGTGAAAAGCTAAATGCTCAATATTCCTTCTTTCATATGCACTTTGACTTGGTGGGAAGGATACATCAATACTAGGAAACCTTCTGGAGTTAGGGGTAAACATATCTGTATAAGGGAAGTTTGCAGTCAGATTTTGTGCTAATAAGCACACCAAAATTTGATACCTTATCGTCTATTTAACCTACTTCTATTTATATTTTATCAAGTGGCCACACTAAATACATAAGCAATTATGAATATGGATAATTATGATGGGTTTTGTTTGATCCTGTAATCACCAGGTTTGATTTGGAGAGCTGCACCAGGTTTATTGTTCCCTACCCTACTAAGTAATTAATGCAATATTTTGAAAAATTCAAATTTGGTCAATGTTTCTTTAGTAATCTTAAATCAATGCTTTTTTTTTTAAGTTCACATAAATCCATTTATATAATATTTTTCAACAATCGAAAATCATTGTTTAATTTTGAGTTCCCCCTCCCACAGTATTAAAAGACGATGTTATGTCATTAAAGTCTTCCTACAATTTCACAGTACTACATTTTATATTCTTTGAAATCTGATGAGTTTATATAATTTGACTGTGGAGTCGTGATATTGAGAATCAACAGAGATAAGTTATGAAATACAAATAAAATGAAAAGGGCAACGTAGAGCTTCTAGAAATAGATTCAAATCTGTGGAAAAAGAAACTAAAAAAAATATTTAGTTTGGTATCATAGTTATAAATAACTTTCTTAATTTTCTTTTGTTAGTTTCTGTTGAACTTGTAATTTTCTTGTTACAAAGAGGCAACAGGGAAAATCTTCCGCGAACCATGGTTGAGTCATTGGCTCAGTTTTCAATAGACCATGTAGTTAGAGTCTATCTGTATTTTATAAATACGAAAACAAATTTTAAATTATCTTAAATAATTATTAGACATTAAAATTTGTAACAAACAAGGCAGAGAGCATAAAATAATGCCTAAAATTACCCCTCTTTAAGGCTAACTATGGTTTCATCCTCCTTTTGGTTGTAAACAATGATGATAGTTTACACTCTCTTAGGTTTTTTTTTTTTTTTATCTTTTGAATTTACGGAGTACGAGATTAATGAATATAAAAAAGAGTGACCTTCACACAAACTGAAAGCAGTAACCTTCACACAAACATATAGAGGTAATAAGTTTGATTCATTACATATCCTTAATTATTATCGGCATATAGGGTCATAAACAAGTTGAGCTAGACATATTCAAGCTCAGCTCAACTCTTGTCTTATCACAGTAAGATCAAGAAGGCTTATATGTCATTAGCTCGATCTTTGCTTAAAAAAGGGACAAATTTGAGCTTATTTTCGGTTTGATTTTGGGATTAATCTGTCTAATTGAATTTAAACTCAAGTTTATACTATGTTTTTTTATGTAAATACGAATTAAGTTGAGCGAAATTTATTCATCACACATAATTCATAAATAAAATAAATTTAACCCGTAATTAGCAAGGCTTTAAACGAGTATATATTTTATTATCAAACTGGGCTGTTCATGAATATTTAAAATAAATTCAGTTTGGCTTAATTTAACTTATTTGTCTAACTAGTATCAAAATTAAGCTCAAATCTCTTGCATTTTTTTAACACAAAAAAGCTCGGATGAACCTTCATTAAGTCAAGCCTCCGAAATATTTAAACATAGATTTGCTTATTTGCAACCCCATTGCATGTATTCTCCATTAGGGCTCAATGCAACTGTGGATTACCTAGCAAGGACAACTTGGCCTTACAAAATGAAGTATATTCTAATCCCATGTTATTAGATCATAAGTCCAATTAGATTTAAAACAATCCAATTGAGGTTGTTTTATTTAAAGATTGTCTCTATCTAATTAGATTTAAATAGAATAAAATAAAGTAAAAATAAAATAAATAATATCTAGTATAGAATTAGGTGGAATAGAGGTAAGAAATATGCAATCCATTGTCTGGTCAAAGGAATGAAAAATATTTATATTTTTTCTCCTTTATTTGGTATAGATGAAAAAAGATGGGAATAAGTACAAGTAGACATAAATTAATTTTTAATCCTAACTTATACATTGAATATATTTTCATATTTGTTATGTAAATATTATAAAAATAACTTTATTTTAAATAAATATCAAGTTTTTTTACAAAAAATAATCTCATTTAACCAAATTTTTTTGTATATATAAAAACTTTTTCGGTAAAGATTATTATTTTTATATATTTTCCAATATTATTTTTTAAGGTTTTTTCAAGTAGATATTAATATTTAAATAAAAAATACTTAAAAAATTAAAATGTTATTGATTGGTCCAACCTGGGATGGATACCCATGGTCACATGTAAAAATAATGGGCAAGGCCAATCCTTAATTTCAATTTTTCATAAATATAATTTAATATTTTAGATAAATATCAAATTTTCTAATGACAAGTCACATTATTAAATCAAAATTTTCATATAAATAACAACCTTTTATGTAAAGATTATTCTTTAATATGTTTTTAGGTGATTCTTTAATGATATATATTTTGCAATACTTTATACTCTAGATACTTTATATAAATATAAATTTTTAAATAATAAACAATTAAAAATTAAACCGGCCTGGTTTTAATTTTGATGGACACCATTATATTATTTGGCCCTACATACCTAGGAAGGATATGTCTTGTAACTTGAATTATACATATCCGGTGCACATTTTAAATTATAAATACTTGAATTATTTATAACTAGGAAGCATATGTGGGGACATATGGATGGAAGTCATCCAATCCCTACACAACACAACTTGTAAAATTGGCCAAATAGAAGGTTAAAGATGCTGAGTGATGAACTAGATATCAGGATCTGTTGGCCCCATTATTAGACCCTTTAAAACTGTTACAACTATGCATACTTTTTAAAATGGTTTATAATCAAAACAATACATTTAGAAGTTTTTAGTTAGAAGATAAGATTTTTAGTTATTCTTTAAATAGTCTTTCCATCCAGCAATACTAATGCAATTTTTTAAAATTTATGGTTTGATTTTTTGACATTAATTGCTTAAAAAGTTCATTAGAAAAATAAAAGAGTTCGTTTTCTAATAAAGTTGCAACCGTAATTTGATGTTATTCATTCTCATTTGATGAATAATGACCCCCTTGTACCCTTAGATGCTTTCTCTGTTGGGTCATTCACACACAGGCAAAGTTTGAGTAGGATTTATCAACGACCATTATTGTTACCAATGTTATGACGGACCTGATTACAGGATACCACCTGTCCTATCATCCGTCAAACTGAACACAAAAATCATAATATAAAAATAATTCATCAAATTAACGCTTACATACACAGGATCCACAATATTACCACAATCTTGTGGCTTCGACAACAAATTAAGTAATATTACATTGTCGGACTTAAATTCGGGAAGATGCCTGCAAATGCCATCAAACCTGTGAAAACATTTCCTAATCCAATATATACCACATTTATACTAAAGCATACGTCTACTTTCTTAATTATAAAATATTACATACATACAATCCTCCGGATAAAAGAATCACTACTGTACCAATAATACAAAAGACAATCCCTAAAATACATCCTACAATATCCCAAGCCCTAAAACTAGGCATTGATCATTCATTACTACTCATCGGACAAAAACTCATGCTGGTCATCTGAGGGGTTACCAAAAATAGTATTGAGTGAGTCAAATATTCAACAAGACACACACATATATATTAATGAACTTGCATATTTTATATCTGAATCATAATAGTACACATTAGAAGGAACAGAAACGAATGAATAATTATGAAATATAACCAGAAAAGAAATGCTTTCATACACTTTTCAAATTTCTTCATTTCATTTCTTTTTTTTTTCTTACTCATCAAATCATGCTGAAAATGTATTTTCATTGGGGATTATGGCTAGTAGACTTTACTGACTAAAGGAGTAGTCGATCGAAATTTGGATTGTATTTGCTCCTATACAATCAAAAGCCTTCTTTTCCTATTCAAAACCCAGAGGCGCGCTATCTACATATAATCCCTATAGATGGGGGTCTTAACCGCACGCGACCATTAGCAGATAACGATCTTGCACTATAATATATTAAGGCATGTCAAAATATGCTATTTAATGAATATTTCTTGGTTTAATTTCTTAACTTTTTATTTCCTTAGAAAATTCTACTCTTAAATCCATACATCATTCGTTTTCACTCTTTTGAAAAATAGTTCATAAGTCGTTAACTTAATTGTAGAATATCCATCCATAATTTTTCTTCGTAAAGCTTGTACATTTTTACCATGGCCATTTCTTTATCATGAGAGTTCACAATGATATAGATAAAAAGAAAATGTCCAAATAGTAAAACAAAACATACTTTATAAAAATTAAATATACAATATATTTTGAGCATACAAAAACAACATGAAAAAATTTAAAAATCATAAACTTGAAGTACAACCATGTAGAAACATGATATTTAGCCTCTAAATATGGAAAGAAAATTTTCACAACATGTATATTTAAGATATAAGCAAATAAACAGTGATTTTTAACAAATTTTACCATAAAAATATGGATAAACAATAAAGATGCACATTTTTCATATTCTTACTTCAAAATCACAATCAGGATGAGTATTAGAATAATAATACTCAAAATAAATATAAATAAATAACAAAAAAAAAACTTTGAGTGCATTTAGTTTGACCCGATGTACTAGTTTTCTTTTTCGGATTGTCCGGATTCAAACTCTCGAGACATCTCCTTCACCTTCTCTCTCTTATTATCTCTTCCCCTTCGCTTTTCTTTTTCTCCTCCTGCTCCAATTTCGTGCAAAAATGGCAACAAAAGGAGCAGATTACAGGATACCACCTATAATTTGCTCCAAGCAAATCATAAGGCATCTCCCGAACCATTCTTCGATACCACCTGTGACGGACCGGATTACAGGATACCACCTGTGACGGACCGGATTACAGGATATCACATGTCCTATCATTTGTCAAACTAAATACAAATCATAATATAAAAATAATCCATCAAAGAAACGTTCACATACACATGATCCACAACAATGCCACAACCTTATGGCTCCAACAACAAATCAAGTAATGTTACCCTGTTGGACTTAAATTCAAAAACATGCCTGCAAATGCCATCAAACTTGTAAAAATATTTCCTAATCCAATATATACCATATTTATACTAAAGCATATGTCTACTTCCTCAATTACAAAATATTACATACATACAATTCTCCGAATAAAAGAATCACTACTATATCAAAATTACAAAAGACAATTTCTAAAATATATCCTACAATATCACAAGCCCTAAAACTAGGCATTGATCCTTCATTCCTACTCGTCGGATAAAAATTCATACTGGTCATTTGAGGGATTAGCAAAAATAGTAATGATTGAGCCAAATACTTAATAAGGTACATATATATATATATCAATGAACATACATATTTTATATTTGAATCATAACAGTACACATCGAAAGGAATAAAGACGAATGAATAATCATAAAATATGATCAGAAAACAAATGCTTTCATACACTTTCCAAATATCTTCAATTCGTTTCCTTTTCTTTTCTTACTCATCAAATTATGTTAAAAATTTATTTTCATTGGAGATCAGGGCCAGTAGACCTTATTGACTAAAGGAGTAGTCGATCAAAATTTGAATTGTATTTGCTCCTATACAATCAAAGCCTTCTCTTCCTATTTAAGACTCAAAGGTGGGCCGGCAACATATAATCCCTATAGACAGGGCCTTATCCACAAGCGAGCCGTAGTAGATAACGACATTCTACTATAATATACTAAAACATACAAAAATATACTATCTAATGAACATTTCTTGGTCCAATTTTTATAAAAAATTTTACTCTTAAATCCATACATCATTCGTTCTCACATTTTTGGAGAACAGTTAAGTTCGTAACTTAATTATAGAATATCTCTCCGTAATTTTTATAATATTTAAATTTTTATCCGATTAATTTGAGATAATTTATTATTTTAGGTAACTTTGGTATGATAAAAACTAATTAAATATTATAAAATTGTGAACAATATTTGGATTAACTAGGTTGGCACTCAAACTTTGCCCGTACGGTTGCCCGAGTATTGATTTGAATTTTGAAATAAAAGAAAAGAAATATATATACATATAATAATAATAATAACAATAACAACAACAATAATAACAACAACAACAACAATAATAATAATAATAATAATAATAATAATAATAATAATAATAAGAAAGGAGAATCGGAAGCAAGGGATTCGGGAAGAAAAGAGAGGAGAGAGAGGGGGGAGAAGAGAGAGAGATGAGAGATCAAGGCTTTCGGGTTTGAATCTGACTTGGAGCTAATTGGAGAAGTGATAGATCGAGTCAAGATAATTGCACTTATATCATTTTCTTTCTCTTGTTGTAATTTTTGTTTGTATCTATTAGATACTTTTCCTCCGATACCAACCCAAAACATGTATTTTGTGAAACCCTAAGCCGCACGAGAGACAAGTGATAAATCTCTCGCATGATTTATTTGTTATTTGATGTCTGATTTCTCACATTTCACGCGGTTTTAGCTTCGTTGGAACCCTAACCCATGCCCGAACCCCATTTAATCGGTTACTTTGAGTTTTATACATGATTTGTCTCGAGATAATGAAAACCCATATCTTGAATGTGAATATTTATTGGTTGGATATCCAATTTTTTAAATTTTGTTCAATTTTACATATATGGGACCCCAATACCCACGCTGATACTATTCACCTGAGCTATTTTAGTATTTTTGCTTGATTTTATTATATTTAATTGATATTTAAATTATATATAATTGTATATGTTCAATTGTGTATTTTAAAAATATTATTGTGAACCATTTGTGAAGAAATTATCGTTCGAAAGTTTTAAAATTACGTTTGACCCGATGTGGTAAGGATTTTCTAATTATTCTAAAGTGTCATGTCAAATTATACATATGTTTAAAACCACGTGAAGATTTAAGCCCACAAGAAACGATTATATATATTTGTATATAAGAATTATACAAGATATATAAATATATGAAGAGAATATCACAATTTCATATACGTATGATTCGTTCTCTTGGAATGAGAATTTTGTTAAAGAAGTTGGTGAACTTTCCCTTAAAGAATAAGAAATCATAAAATTTAGGTCACAGATTTATATTTTAGAGGATAGTATTCCCTAACATGATATAGATATTATAGTAAAATTCAAAGATTATTTTGACTGTGTATTATAGCGGGTATATTCCTTGATATGCTTTAGGATATTACTGTGGTAAATCAAAAAATTACTCCTAGACCACGGGAGATGTTCTGGTGGTGTATTTGTTATTTGTTTTTGGCCCTAGGTATCGAGCACCGTCGATCACGGGATGTTAAAATTGTGTGGGTAGCATATCTCTTATCTGTTTTTCGGCCCTAAGTATTGGGTACCATCCATCACGGGATGTTAAAGTTACGTGAGTAGCATATCTGTTATCTATTTTCTAGCCCTTGGTATTGGACACCGTCCACCATGGGACATTAAAGTTAAGGATCGTAGGTATCACTTTAGAATGTATGAGTATAAAAATATTTCATTCCTCGATCATTTATTCCGTTAACTGGTAAAGGCCACCTGACCTAGTCCATGAAGTAAAAGAAGTTTATACATATTTTAGAATTTAAAGAAAGAATAAGTAAGAGTTAAAAGATAATTGTATTCCGCAAGTACATTTGATCACGTTTCATGATTTATGCATTTATATTATGTCTTATACTCTCTCTCTGCTTTACATTATGTATATCGTTTTACTGCCTTTGATTTCATACACTTGTTGACCAATTAGCTCAGCTCACTACTTTTCTTCCTCCAGATAAACATGCCTTTATCCCTGATGAGACAGAGTGAGAGTTTAGGAGTTGACTAGGCTGCGGATCTTGATGGAGAAACCTTGAGGGCATAATTTTGTGATTTTGCCTATTTGTGGAGCATTTTATATTATTTTGAGATGGATATGTATAATGTTTTATGTGCATGATGATGACATATACGTAGCATAGTTTTCGCTATTTGTGATGGACGTAGATATTTTCGTAGGTTTTTACTGTTTATTTAGGAACCTAGTGATATCTTGTCTGAGCCGATGTCATAATTTGAATTATAATATTGGTGCCACGTGTTTTGTTGTGGCTTGTGGATCCTATGATGATTGTTGTGTTGCGTGATGAATGTGAGAGTACTTTTATAGATTTTATGTGATGAATAGGGGAATTATACGGATTTTGTATTGGGTCAACGACCGTATTACAGCCATAACTTTGTCAGATTTTTGGTTGAAAATACAATACGCCACAATTGGTATCAAAGAAAAAGATATCTTAGATTTCATTTGAATCTTATGCAGAAGTTTGGTTAGAGTAAGATAGATTGAATAAGTAGATGAAGGCGTAGGATGAACAAGATAGATCGGATTATTCTAGTTGTCCTAATTTGTATGACTTAGGCTAGAGTTAAGTTAGAAATTAGGGATAAATTTGGTTGTTTGACTTACACTGTTCTAGTTAGTGTCTAAGTTAAGAACTAATCCATACTGTTCTTATTCTAGAAAATATATTCGTAGCCGATCGTGCCGCCTAGACGAAGGTTTACTTGTGGTGATGGTCGACCGCAAGGTCGAGAGGAGGAGTTGTAAGGAGGTGTCTTGTGGTTTAAATTTGATTGATATCGATTTAGTGTTTGACTTGATTGACATCGATTCGAGGTCTAGATTAATTGATTATGGTTCGAGAGGTCTACTGGATAATAATTTGTTAAGAAGGATACTTGAATAACATAGCAAGTATGATAAATAAAGTGAAATTGATGGCTCAAGGTCAAAATAAGTTGGAGTCAATTTCTAGTATAGCAATTCTAAGGATGCCGATTTATAATCGATTTAGTAATGATTAAATGCCTAAATTTTTAGGTGACTCGAATCCTGTAGAAATTGATATATAGATCCTAACAATTGAAATGGTATTTACAATAACCCTATATCCAAAGGGAGATAAGAAAATATTTGCTTCACATAAGTTAGAAGACAAAGCTAATTATAGGCAGCTGATGAGAATAGAGTTATGGGTCGGAAGGATAAAGAGATATCGTAGAGTATTTTCGTGGTTGCTTTTTATGGATAAATATCTTTCCCAATGAGTTTTGGGTGCGTGAATTTAATAGTGGATGGTTCATCCACATGATTAAGGATCGTCCTTATTCCTTGGGTCAGGTAGTGAAGAAGTTCAATGCTTGGATCTAGGCATTGTATTAGTTGTATCGAGGTCTGTGAATTTTTTTTGGGTCTGTAAATATAATTGGTTGAATTAAATTGATTTGTTTTCAGGTATCAAATTTTGATTTGATTTTGGTAGTAATTTGGTTGGTGAACCGCCATACTAGTGTGAATTGGATTGATAAGGATATTACATCCTGCAATCGGGTTGTGCAATTTTGAGCATGTGTCCGAATTTATCGAGGTATTAGGAAGTTAGCATTGTCTTGCCTACAAATTATTTAATGAAGATTTGCATCAAGTCCATTTAATATATGAGACCACATCTGGAGGTCATTTTGTAGTTACCAAAGAGTTTTGATTGTGTGAATATTTGAGGTTGTTTTTAGAAGGAAGATTAGATCGATTGATCTTTCGATCAGTAGTTTGAGGTTACGCTAGAATCAATACTGATTTTTTTATAGATTTTGTATATGATCGAAGAAGTATAGTTAGGTTCCACTGTGGGATACTCTAGAACCTTTGAGATGAGTAAGGTGAAGCGATATGGTTATTTATGGATAGTTAAAATTTAGGTTGTTCGAGATTGAATGATTTGATAAACGAGCACTGTGAATGAATAAATGAATCGTTTGACCTTTTGCCAAGGTGTGGAGGTTTCAAAGGCCAATATGTAATCGAAATGTTGTCGATTGTAGATGAACGAGAGTTGTGCTAGTGGCAGCACTCAGGATTAAGACACGGTCGTTAGAAGTTCTGGTAATACCATTTGGATTTATAGATTTATTGGTATATTTGTGAATTTTTTTGGTTAGATCTTTCGGTCACATTTGGATCAGTATTGTGATAGTCTCATCGATGAATTCAAAGAATCATAGGGAGTGTGAACTCTGTTTGAGGATGGTATCATAGATTAAGAAGTTTGTTAGCTGTGTGTTCGATTGAGGTTAGAGTGTGAGTTTCGGTAAGAAAATATGTCATATTGGGCACGCGGATTCCTCAGTAGCATGAATGTGGTTTTGTAGAGATTTGAGCGATCGCAAATTTAGGAAAGGCTGATTGATGTCACGGGAGTGCGCAATTTTCTTCGGTATAACTGAATCCGATAAGGTATCCGTTAGTTGTCTCTCGAGGATTTGCAATGTTTGCAGAGCGTTTGACTTAGAAACAATCAGTATCCGTCGGAATGAGACATGTAAAAATAACCTTCAAGGATTAAATAGTAGATTGTCGACTATGTCATTTGGGTTGATTCCTGATGGATTAAGTGTATTGTAGTAAAATGTGAGACTTTTGAGGAAGATTTAGAATTGTGCTCTTCCTACATCATATATGGGTGGTTGCCCTTTTTATTGAGTGGGGGAGAAACCTATGATCAGAATCATTCCAATCGTGGGTTGGAGCTAGTAATTGAGGTCTCAACTCTGAGTACTTATAGGTGTTGCTTTTGAGGATGATTATTGTCTAATGATTTTAAGAGTCTGAATAGTTGTGTTTTAAGAAGAGATAATCATACGATGGTGTTAGCGGATAAATCTACTTAAGGATTGAAAAGGCGAATCCCGATGTCTTTTAAGGAAGACAAACATTAGTACTGATAATAAGATGATTAAGAGTCTTTAGATTTGTGGTGTTTTAGACGTTTCATAGGAAATGCGGAAAGTAAACTGCGAGTAGGTTCTAATGCTTAAGTTAATGGGACATCGTATTCTTAATTTGGGAAATAGAATCGTATTCAAAGTACTGAAATTATGAAATTATGATATGAAAAGTTCTTACGGTTTTATTTGGGGTTGTTAGAATGGCAAGAACTTTAGGTGGTTGGATAATTGTGAGTTAGCTAATAAAGATAGCCCATTTATTGTGAACTCGGATGGTACAATCGGATTGATTAAGTTAGCTTGTTAGCATGCTTATGAGATAATAAGGTTGCGAAATATTTGAGGTTTTAAGGTTTTGGTAACGATTGAAGGCTATACCGAAACTTTTAAGATAATTACTTTAAACATGTTTCCTATGTTAATTGTAATATGAGGATTATGGGGTTTGTCTTGAATATGTCGATATCTTTGAGATTTTCTTAGATCTGTAATTGCCGTGTAGCTTAGGTGTCTTATAGGAATTCCCGGGTAAGAATTACAAGTTGATTTTAGTATATAAGTAAATAGCCAAGTAAAGTAGCGCAACGGTAGCATGTGGCCCATAACCTAGAAATTTCAGAATAAGATTGAAGTTCCACGTAAGTGATTGTTTTCAAGGCTTTGGATGAATCAAAGCAAGAATCTGTTTATCTATTTAAGATTCTGTATTAAGACGGAGAGGTAGTAAATGATTTCTCACATATCGTTGATTTTGGAAGTAGGTTTGTAATCCGGTTAAACCGTTGTGGGAGATTAGGAATTTGTCTTACAGTACGTTCTCAATCTCGATCTTGGATAGAAAGCATTAGATGTTGAGAATCTGGATAATTCAGATGGTTGATGTACTCTAACAAAAATCATCTCATCAAGGAGGTATCTTGGGAACGCTAGAGAGAAATTTGGAAGGATTACCCTCGATTATGAAATTTCAAGGTTCGTTAAATTTCAAGTACGAAATTTTTATAAGTGGGAGAGAATGTAATATTCTAAATTTTTATCCGATTAATTTGAGATAATTTACTATTTTAGGTAATTTGAGTGTGATAAAAATTAATTAAATATTATAAAATTTTCAAAGATATTTAAATTAGTTAGGCTGGCACTCGAAGTGCTCCTGTACTATTTTTCAAATATTGATTTGGATTTTGGAATAAAAGAAAAGGAATATATATATATATATATATATATAGTAATAATAATAATAATAATAAAGAATAAGGAGAAGAAAGGAGAATCGGGGAAGCATGGGTTTCGAGAAGAAAAAAAAGGAGAGAGACAGGAGAAATCGAGGCTCTCGGGTTCAAATTCGGCTTGTAGCTAGTTGGAGAAGTGATAAATCGGGTCGAGGTAAGTATACTTATACCATTTTTTTCTCTTGTTGTAATTTTTGTTCGTATCTCTCGGGTATTTTTACTCTGATACCCACCCAAAACATGTATTTTGCGGAATCTATGACCTTTGCATGATTTATTTGCTGTATGATATCCGATTTTTCACATTTTGTGCGGTTTTGGCTTCGTTGGAACCCTAACCCGCGCCTGGACCCCATTTAACCGGTTACTTTGAGTTTTATATATGATTTGGCTTGAGATAATAAAAACCCATGTCTTGAATGTGGATATTTACCAGTTGGGTATTTGATTTTTTAAGTTTTGTCCAATTTTACGCATACAGGACCCCAACACCTGCGCTGACACTATTCGCCTGAGCCATTTTGGTATTTTTACATGATTTTATTTTGTTTAATTAACATTTAAATTATGTATATTTGTATATGTTCAATTGTGTATTCCGAAAATATTATGGTGAACCGTTTGTGAAGAAATTATCATCCGAAAGTTCTAAAGTTACGTTTAGCCCGATATGGTAAGAAATTTTAAATTATTCCAAAATGTCATGTTAAATTATGCATATATTTAAAGTTACGTGAAAATATAAGCCCACAAGAAATGATTATCTGTATCTATATATAAGAATTGTGTAAGATATGTAAGTATAGGAAGAAATTATCACATTTTAATATACGTATGATTCGTTCTCCGGGAATGAGAATTTTGTTAAAGAAGTTGGTAGACTTTCCCTTAAAAAATAAAAAATCGTGAAACTTGGACCACGGATTTATATTTCAAAGGGTACTATTCACTAGCATGTTATAGATATTACAATGAAAACTCAATGATTATCCAACCGTGTATTGTAGTAGACGATATTTTTTAGCATGCATTAGGATATTACTCTGGCAAATCAAGGAATTACTCCTGGACCACTTTGTTATCCGTTTCTGGCCTTAGGTATCGGGCACTGTTTGCCACGGGATGTTAAAGTTGCATGGGTACCATATGTATTATCTGTTTTTTGGCCCTAGGTATTAAGCACCGTCCACTACGAGACGTTAAAGTTGCGTGAGTAGTATATGTATTATTTGTTTTTTGGCTCTAAGTATCAGGTACCGTCCGCTATAGGACGTTAAAATTGAGAATTGTGGGTAGCACTTTAGAATGTGTGGGTATAAACACATTCCATTCCTCGATCGGCTACTCTGTTACCTGGTAAGGCCTACTGACTTTGAATTGTAAAGTAAAAGAAGTTCATACATGTTTTAGAATTTAAAGAAAAAATAAGTAAAAGTTAACAGATAATTGTATTCTGCAAGTGTATTTGATCACGTTTCATGATTTATGCATTTGTATTATACTCTTATACACTCTCTCTACTTTACATTATGCATATCGTTTTATTGCCTTTGATTTTATGCACTTGTTGAGCAATTTGCTCACTCTTGCTACTTTCCTTCCTCCAGATGAGTACGCCTTTATACCTAATGAGGCAGAGTGAGAGTTTAGGAGTTGACTAGGCTGCGGATCTTGATGGAGAAACCTCGAGGACATAATTTTGTGATTTTGCCTATTTGTGGAGTTTTTTGTATTATTTTGAGATAGATATATATAATGATGTATGTGCATAATGATGGCGTATATGTAGCATAGTTTTTGCTATTTGTGATGAATGTAGATACTTCCGCATGTTTTTATGATTTATTTAGGTATCTAGTGACATCTTATCTGAACCGATGTCATAATTTGAATTATGATATTGGTGCCATGTGTTTTGTTGTGGCTTGTGAATCTTGTGATGATTATTGTATTGTGTGATGAATGCGAGAGTAATTTTTATGGATTTTATGTGACGAACACGGAAATTATATAGATTTTGTATTGGGTCGACAACTGTATTACAGCCGAAACTCTGGATTTTCAGTTAAAAATACGGTACGTCACAATTCTTTTCTGTAGAGCTTGCATATTTTTACCATGGCCATTTCTTTATCATGAGAGTTTATCAATGACACAGAAAAAAAGAAAATGTCTAAATAATAAAACAAAACATGCTACATAAAAATTAAATATATAATACATTTTGAGCACACAATAACAATATGAAAAAACTTAAAAATCATAAATTTGAAGTACAACCTTGTAGAAATAGAATATTTAGCCTCTAAATATGGAGACAAAATTTTCATAATATGCATATTAAGATACAAGTAAATAAATTGTGGTTTCCGACAAATTTTGCTATAAAAATATGGCGAAGCAACAAATATGCATATTTTTCATGTTCTTACTTCAAAATTACAACTAGGATGAGTACTAGAATAATAATACTCAAAATGAATAGGAATAAACAACAGCAAGCAAAAAAGGAAGCTTAGAGTGTACTTGTCTTGGCCTGATTTATTAGTTTTCTTACTTGGATCATTCAGATTCAAGCTCTCGGGACCTCTCATTCACCTTCTTTCTCTTCTCTTCTCTTTCTCTTCGCCTCTCCTTCTCTCTCCTCCTGCTCCAATTTTGTGCAAAAATGGTAGAAAAAAGAGCAAGTGGCGCTTTATAACCACACCAGCGCTCGAGTGCTGGTCAAGCGCCGCTCGAGTGCTGGTCAAGCGCCGCTCGGGTGCTGGTATTCTTGAATTCGTACTCGAGCGCCCATCAGGTGCCACTCAGGCACGATGGTTCTGGAAAATGTGCTTGAGTATGCCTTAGGCAGTAATTGAGCGGGGCCGTTCTGGAAAATGTGCCCTGAGAACGCCTCGAGCATGCCTCCGGCGCACCATTTTGCCAAACACGCTCTGGGCTTGCCTCGGATGCCAATCGAGCCTTTTCTCTCTATAATAGCTCATAGATTACTTAAGGCCTTTGTCTAGTAAACGGTCCTTTGTTTCAAACCTTTTCTCTTTCCTCTCTTTCTCTCTATAATAGCTACTCAAGTGTAAATGGTGAGATCCTTTATTTGGTAGACAATTAATTTATTTATAGTAGTTGAGTTTTTCTTTGTGGGGTGTCCACGTGGCGCTAGCATATGTAGAGGAGCCTGCCACCAACTCCATCAATTCAGTTTACTGCACTAAGGAGGTTATGTGCACACTAGCAGAGTCTGTGAAATGTCCCAGCACGCATGCACTAGAAGCCATCATTCTCCATGTAGATTGTGTGTTGTAGAGATTGCGTGTACCTTAGCGAAAGTCAATCTTCTGAGCTCACGTCCTTAGTTGTCCTGAACTCCCTTTTATGTACTTGTGTCGCCAGAGACTTTTTAGAGTCCTTATCATTGATAAAAGCTCTTGGCCTTTATCAAGCCAGCGGGGTTCAGTCCCAAGTGTCCTCGAGTTGCAAATGTGGGCTTGGTTAGCAACAAGTCTTTGAACTTCTAGAGTCATACCCTCAATGCCATATCCTCTGAGCTTCATAGGAGACTTTGGCTTCTCACGGAGTCCTCGAGCCTCCAAAACTAAGTTAGTCTCTCAGAACAATCCAACTCTTTAGGCCTCTTGGGACGAGGGCCTATGTCATCGGACCTTTAATGTCAATTTATCCTCTCGGACTAAATCGGCTCCTTGGGCCTTTCGGGATGTGAACCTCGGTCCTCGAACCTCTTAAGCTGACTTAACATCTAGTGCCAAACTAGCCTCGTGGGCTTCTTGGGACGTGAGCTCAACTCCTCGAGCCTCTAGAGCCAACTTAGTTCCTTAGGTCAAATCGGCCTCATGGGACCTCTTGGATGTAGGCTTAACTTTTGGGCCTTTTATTTGAGCCCTGAATATTGGTATCCATCATATTTTAAATTTTATAAATTTGATATATTTATTTTTTTCGAAAAGTAAAAAACTAAGATAAATGGGTATGATATATCTTTTTTTCTCAATTTCTGAAAAAAATATATAGCATTTTCTTCACCGTCTTTCACTCGATTCCAATACTGCCTCCATCGACTTAATTACTACAGGCTTGATTTCTACTGGCAATTTCTACAGTGCTTTTGTGGTGTTATTCTCATTGCATTTTACTTTTTTGTTCTGTTTAATTGATTCATTTCTTGCATTTTACTCAATTGCTCCTCTCTCCCCTTCGATGATCCATCAATTTCTATAGAATGTTAAAGTATTTAAATTACGCCTAAACTTACATAGTGAGGGTGATGCATGCAACAGTGTTGCTCTGCTTGTTTTAGGAGATAGAAGGGAAAAAGAAAAACAGTTAGATGAGTAAGAGGGAGAGGGGAGATCTGACGAAAGGGGAGTGAGAGGACAGAGTTGCCGAGAGAGGAGAGAAGAGAAGGGAAATGAGAGAATAGCTTGCGACTACTTAACCCCCTTTAATTCCGTTCTCAATACATATAATAGGCCCATAAGAAAAAGTGGGTAATATATCTACAAACAGAATTAAATACCTGATAATAGAATAGTTAAAAGGCAACAACCTATTAACAGCAAAAGAAAAAGAAAATATAGAAATATATATCTACTAATATATAGCTGTATCAGATGTAATCCCAAAATCTTTCGAGTGCTTGGGTCAGACGGCAACTACGACGAGGTTCTAATTTGTCAGCCACTAAACCCGTGGACTGGGCCGTGGGCTAGATCAGGTCCATAGTAGCCAGGCCAGTAACATTACCGTTCCTATCGATAAGAATCTTGGCCTTAAGGTTAAAGTCCTGATGAAGAGCTATTGCCGGTTCCCAAGTCCTCTCCTCCAGTAATTGAGAATGCCACTGAACAAGGAGTTGTGGAACAAATTTACCATGTTGCAAGACCTTACAGAATCCTAACGGTCGGGTGAGAAACAATAAGGGTCGTGATCCCCATGCTTCAACAGGAGGCTCAATGTTGGTCAGTTGGGTCACCCTGACATTTCTTGAGGAGCGAGATATGAAAAACGTTATGAATTTTTGTGCATTCCAGCAACTATAGCTGATAAGCAACTGGGCCAACGCACTCTAATACCCAGAAGGGGCCGTAGTAACGCTTAGCTAACTTATTGGATTGTCGGTGTGCTGCTATAATTTGGCGATAAGGTTGCAATTTTACGAAAATCTAATCGTCCGACTGAAATTCTTTATCTATTCGATGCGCATCTGCTTGATTCTTCATGCGTAGCCGGGCGCATTGTAAATTGGCCTTAAGAGCGGCGATGAGGTTGGACCGGTTCGTGAGTATGTCATCAATAGATACTATCAAAGAAGTTCCTTGGATATAATCCAGTAATGATGGTGGTGGTCGACCACAAACATCTTGAAGGGGCGTCAATTTAATGGCGGAATGCCATGCCGTATTATAGTTCCATTTAGCCCATGGAAGAAATTGCCCCTAAGTGGCCAAATAATTAGTTGCGAAACTCCTTAGATAATCTTCAAAGCATCGATTTACTACTTCGATGTGGCCGTCAGATTGAGGATGGTAAGTGCTGCTAGTAGATAATGTGGTGCCCGGTGAATAGAATAACTCCTTCCAAAAGACACTCACAAAGATGGGATCTTGGTCTGAAACAATGTCCTTTGGGAACCCATGAAGGTGGCATATATCTCTAACAAACACTGCGGCTAAATCAACCACGGTGAAGTGGCTACCCAGCGGGAAAAGTGGGCATATTTCGACAAACGATCCACAACCATCAGAGTCACTGTTCGTCCCTTAGACGACGGAAGATGAGGGATAAAATCTATGAAAATAGATTCCCAAATTTTACCTAGAATGGGGAGAGGTTACAGCAGTTCGCTCGGCCTTGTGTTGAGCTACTTAACTTGTTGACATACTACTTAGATGGAGACAAAATGGCGTATGTCCTCCCGCAAACCAGGCTAGTAAAAAGAAGCTGATATTTTGGCCAATGTGCGTGGCATTCCAGCATGGCCCCCCAAGGGTGAACTGTGGTGTTCTTGCAGGATCAGTTCTTGTAAAGCCGACTCGGGAGGAATGAAAAGCCGATTCTTAAAAAATACCAACCCATCACGAATGGTGTAGTGTTCGAATTCATTCGGTCAGTCATTCATTGAGTTGATAAAGGTAGCTGTAGAAGGTTGTCACTTGTAGTATTCTCGCAAAGCAGCTAACAGTGCGATTACGGATTTTGACACTGATTGCATGGCACAGTAGGAGCCTTCCTACATTCTAGACAGAGTGTCGCTTGCATGGATGGTATATTATCTCAAAATCATACCCGATCAATTTGGCTATCCACTTCTATTGTTCAGGGGTATGCACTGACTGAGCCATAAGGGCCGTGAGAGGCTGGTGGTCCGTTTGGATAACAAATTTGGCACCCAACAGGTATTGACGCTATTTTGTTACTGCCTCCATAATCACATAAAGCTCACGAAAGTAAGTAGAGAAGTGTTGTAGTTTCGGGCATAGCTGCCAGCTGAAGAAAGCCAGGGGTCGACCTACCTATACCAAGACAGCGCCCATGCCATTACCAGAAGCATCCATATACACTACAAATGGTTTTGAGAAGTCTGGTAAGGACAGAACACACGTGAAAATGAGAGTAGCCTTGAGAGACACGAAAGTTGTTGCAGCTTCTGGCCCATAAATGAGGGCATTTTTTTGCAACAGTTGAGTGAGCGGGGCAGCAATCTGAGCATACCAAGCTACAAAATGCTTATAGTATCCTACTAGTCCTAGGAAGCCCCGTAGTTGTTTGCTATTTGCAGGAGGAGGCCAACGTTGAATGGCCTCGTTTTTGTGGGATCCATTGCCACTCCCTGTGCCAACACAATGTGGCCCAAATAAGTCAGTAATGATTGTCCAAATTCACACTTGGATTGTTTAGCATAGAAGGCATGGTTGCGTAGGATTTGAAGTGCTCGAGTGAGGTGGTGGAGATGTGCTTTCCAGGAGGAGCTGTAAATCAAAACATCATCGAAAAAGACTAGCACAAACTTTTGAAGCACAGGATAGAAGATAGTATTTATTTCAGCTTGAAATGAAGATGGGGCATTCGATGACACAAAGGGCATAACTAGGAATTCATAATACCCCTCGTGGGTCCGAAAATTGGTCTTATGCACATCCTCTGAATGCACCAGAAGTTGATAATATCTCGCACGTAAGTCCAGCTTGGAGAACACTGTGGTGCCACCTAACTCATCCAGCAGTTCATCAACCGTGGGAATTGGGAACCGGTCCTTAATGGTAATGGCATTAAGAGCGCAGTAATCCACACAAAACCTCTAACTGTCATCCTTTTTCATTGGGAGAACAAGCGATGAGAAGGGACTCGTGCTAGGCCTGATTATTCCTTCAGCCAACATCTCCCTGATTAATTTCTCCATTTCACCATTCTAAAAGTGCGGGTATCGGTATGGTTTAACATTCACTGGTGTGGCGTGGGTTTGTAAGGAAATTTTGTGGTTATTAGAGCACTGTGGGGGTAGTCCATGTGGTACAGCAAACACATCCTGAAATAAAGTATGGGTGTTACAAATGGCAGAAGAGATTTGAGGGTCGGGAATATGAGGGAATTGGAAGGGAATCTGAGAGCCTGTGGGATTGTCTTCTGGCGTGTGTTTTGTGAGTGGTGTTACAGTCAATTGAAACTAAGAAACAACCAAATTTGTCAGATCACTATGCCGCAGTTGGTTTAATGTTATGGTGGAAATGGTAGTGCTAGGCATTCCATGGAGGGTAAGTTTAGTGCCAGCGTGGGTGAAACCCATCCTCAGGGCTTTATAGTCAAACAAAACGGGTCCCAAGGATGCCAACCACTGGATTCCAAGAACCAGGTCTGCCCCATAGATCGGAAGTAGATATAGGTCCACTGAAAATCGAGAGGATCCTAGTGTAAGCGGGACGTTGGCACATATCATTCATAGTGCAACGAGTCTCCATTGCCAACAGTCACATTAAGATAGTGAGAGGGCTCGATGGAAAGCCCAAGATACCTAGCTAGCCGGGTTTGCAAGAAATTGTGGGTGGAGCTACTATCCACCAGCACTATTACCGAACAGCGCGAGATTGTTCCTTGTAGCCGTAGTGTAGTGGGGGCCTGATGTCCTTCCAAGGCATGGAAGTAGATAGTGGGAGTGCTATCTGCCTCTGGAGGCAAAAGACATACCCCAGTTAGCAATTCAGTTGAAGGTGGTGAACTCACAGAATCCTCTTTGGACATCACCACTTCAGGTTATACACGGTCTTCATGCTCGACCAGCATACATAAAAATTGAGGTGGTTTACATCGATGTCCTGGTATAAACCGCTCGTCACAGTTGAGACACAAGCCACGTTCTAGGCATGAAGCCATTTCAGTGGAGGTTAAATTCTTTATTAGGAGTTTTGGTGGAAGATTCTGAGATGGTGAAGTTTTCGACACTGAAGGGCTAGGGGTATTTAGGGATTTGGTAACAAGAGGAGGTCAGTGTAAGTTGATTTAGTTTGAGTCCAGCTTTTCATCCACCAATTTAGCCATTCCAATTGCCTCAGACAGAAACAAGGGTTTCAGCAATAGGAGCTCACGCAGAATGTTATCCTATAAACCAGAAATAAAACAATTCAAAAGATTGATGGTGGTGAGTCTAGTAGTTTGAGTAGACAGAGATTTGAACTCTACCATGTAAACCATCATGGTGGTGGTTTGCCGAAGTTTATACAAAGTAGCTTCATAGTTCACAAAAGAGGAGGGGCCAAAGAGAAGCTCCAAATCACAAGAGAAGAGTTCCCAGGTGGACAGTTGTCGGGTTACATGCATCCACTAGAACTATTGTAATGCAATCCCCAACATATAGAATGTGGCAATAATAAGTTTCTACTCTTGAGGAGTGCGGTGGTAGAGTAAAAAGCGATCAATCTGGAACAACCATCTAGCCATGTTGTCTCCAGAAAAAAATGGAATCTCGAGCTTAGGCAAACGAAGGTGGAGGTCATTACGATTTTCTGTTGAGGTCGGCAGCAGAGTAGGCAAAGGTTACAAAATGGGCACGACAGACACTGGAAAAGAAGGGGAACTAACAGTCGGTGTCGGAAGTACGGGGGAAGCAACGATGCCAAGTTAAATCGCTCCATACAAGCTAAGGTGTGGTTGATTTCAGCAATCGATTACTTAATGTGCTCTGCGGTCGCCATATTGGTGGCAATTCCTTTCGAATGCTGTTGGACTGCAGCCACAACTTTCTTTAATTCCTTCGCCATGTCTGAGATCGTCTCGTCTAGTGCCTTTGATCAAGTCGTAGCACCTTCCACCAATGTTTCAATAAGAGCACCACTGATACATGCAACAGTGTTGCTTTGCTTGTTTCAGGAGACAGAAGGAAAAAAGTAAAACAGTTAGATGAGTAAGAGGGGGAGGGGAGATCTGACAGAAGAGGAGTGAGACGACTGAGTTGCCGAAAGATGAGAGAAGAGAAGGAAAAGGAGAGAATAGTTTGCAATTGCTTAACCCCCTTTAATTTTGTTCTCAATACATATAATAGGCCATAACAGAAAGTAAGTAATATGCCCACAAATAGAATTAGATACTTGGTAATAGAAAAGTTAAAAAGCAACAACCTATTATCAGCAAAAGAAAAAGAAAATATATAAATATATAGAAATATATATCTACTAATATATAGCTGTATCAGATGTAATCCCAATATTCTCCGGGTGCTCGGGTTAGGCGGCAACTACGATGAGGTTACAATTTGTTAGCCATTGGACAGGTGGATTGGGCCGTGGGCTGGATCGGGTCCATAGCAGCTAGGCCCGTAATAGAGGGACTGAATCTTCAAATGTTGAAGATTGAAGGTCTCCAACCTTGAAATCCACGCACAAGTTGGCGCAGCTGATAGATATTCATAACTTTCTATGCTTTACTTGGGAGACTACGTTCATGCAATGAGGCACGTGGAATTCGGGTATGCACCATCTAAACAGGGGGAAAATATATCTAGAAAAAAAGGTAGAAAAGATTCTATCAGAAAACGCCATGCATGTTGCTGATCTTCTCCTACTTTTTTTTGGACCAAGTAGATGATGCTATTTACATGATTTGTCATTTTTATTAATATGGACATATTTTTGTTGTGCTTGTGTGAAGTTTTTGTTTTTTATATATGTTTTGATGACATACATGGGCATACGGTGATGGATGTGGCAATCCAATCCTTATACGGGCTTGACGTTGTGTGAACCTGGAGCCAAAGCTGGTTCACGTATCAAATCTATCCTATTATCTATGGAAGAACACCTTGTCTGCCAACCCATTCTGGGAACTATAGGATTGCCCCAGTGGTGGCTAGTGGCTATCCTCTAAATTTGCCAGAGTGTTTGGGGTTAACTGTCACGCTCTCCTATCCCAATGTACTTAGTAAAAAGAAAGGAACAACTATGGCCATTTCATATACTGAAACAATGGCCCAGAGTTGCCGCTAGATATTTTGTAACTGGAAGAGTATTGGGTTATGGGTCACTTCCGTATGGGCCCATACCCACTTGATGTGGCGGGTGGAGGTAAATATCCTCACCGCATGAAGAAATATCGAGTTGCGCCTGCTGGGCGCTCGAGCCGAAATTCCAGTGTGTTCCCCGCTTGCTGTGCGTCCGAATGGAGCTCGAGCGAAAATTCCAGTATACTACCCGCTCGTTGTGCACTCGTTAGGCGCTCGAGCGGGAATTCTAGTAAGCCCGTCGCTCGATGGGCGCTCGAGTGCAGGCCTGCACCCGCCGCGCTCTTGACAGGCGCTCGAGCGCGCGCCAATTATATAAAACAAGCTCTTTGCGTTTTTAGGTTAATTTAATTAATTTTGAGCGCTGTTCCAGAGAAAAAAAAGAGAGAGAAGAAGAAGAGGAAGAATTGAGCCTCCGTTTGGGTTTTTCAATTAAGTTCCAATCTTCGGTAATCCCACGTACGAGATTCTTGCTACTGTGAAGAAAATCTGCCGGGTTTTATCTCTACTCTTATTCTTTATACTTCTTGTACGGGCTGTCCAAAGTTAGATGATATTGATTCTTGTGATTTGGGGTTTGTGTAACCGATCAACTGCTGCTAGTGGAAATTTCAGACTCTGTGTCCCGTGGTTTTTCTCCCTCGTTTCATAGGGAGTTTTTCACGTAAAAATTGTCTTTATTGTTCGTGATTGCTTATTGTGTGCTTGACATCATCCACCACGTATTTCCTCGCGGTTTGAACAAGCTTTTAATTCTAACAAAGAGTTATTGAGTTTCTTTAAAAAAATCAATGTATGTTATTTGTCTGTCTTTAAAATAACGACCAAAAAGATTAAAATAACGACTATGTTATTTGTTCAATAAAATTTGCAGCAAGAACAATTGAATAGGGTGCAGTCTCCTCTGAATTTTTGAAGTGGTTTCCATTGTTGTTGTTGCTTCTGCAGTTGCATCAAACTACTGAATTGGTGTTGTTTAAATGGGGTTGATGTATTTGAACGAGTGTTGTGCACCAAGTGTTTTTCATTTGGAATGCAAAGTTGCCATCTACGTCTTTTCTTGTGCCCAACAAAGCTTGCATATTTTGCAGTAAGCGTTTGTTTTCTCGCAGATATGATATCATGTTGATATATGTGAGCTATTTCTCCCATCTTATGCATACAATCTCTTTCATTTCGTGAGGGTTAAAAAGTGAAACTATATTAGAGTAACTAAATATAGACTACTTTGTTTATTATAATGTTTAACGAAATTGATCCAAGTTAATTTTTTTTATTTGTAGATGTGGCTAGTCAAGCTTTTAAGTGAAGATTTGGTTGTTGAGGAACTTTTATTTTGCTTAAGGAATATGTATGCGAGCTTTTATACCTTGTTTCAGTATAACGTACGAATAAATGTAATGTATTATGTCCTATGAGGCATTATAAATTTTGTAAGCACATTTTGATTGTATATGAATGTGAGTTGTTTGGCAATTTGGATTCTACAAATTAAACTTATAATCTCATGTACATGCATAGTGTTAGCTCATATGAGGATAATGCTGTTACGGGTATAATCACGACTGACATACCAGCACCGCCAAGTCAACTGAAGCCTCGGAGAAGTGCCCGAACAATGCACCCGCCCCAGAAATACCACGACTACATCTAGACTCCATTTTATTATTATTCCCATATAGTTATATATATAATTACATATAGGCATACATTTACTTCCATATTCTGTTACTGCATATGCTGTTATTACTACTGATATTCTGTTATTACTGCCCACGTATATTGGGCTATAACCCCTGTAATTGGTTAAGCAGAGAGATAGAAAATTGACTACTGTTCTCATCTCATTCTTTTCTCCCTCTCGATCTCTTCCCCTCTCTCCCTTACTCTCCCTCTGTTCCCTGTTCTGCTTCCCTGTTTCCCAGACAATTTCCCTTTTTCTTCTCGTCCTTTCCCTCACCCAGGACTCCTCTTGACTTGCTTCGCCCACTCGAGCGGTGCACGGTCCCTTCTCTGTTGCGCGATCGTAACAAATGCATACTCACATGAGCAAAAAAAGCACACTTCTGATAGTTTGTATAGTTAACAATGGTAAATTACTATTGTAATTGTAGGCATTTAGTGACGGAAATTATTCTTGCAATTGTCAATTTTTAATGACAAGTACTACTCTTTGTGATTGTATATTTGTAATGACGGTATTTATCATCACAATTATCAAGATTTAATGATGGGATAAACGTTCTTGTTAAAAGGTTAGTTTACTATTAACAATTGTCAATTGTTCTTGCTATCTGTTCCAACTTCCAGGGATATACCACGTCTACCGTGAGCTCTTCATCCGATCGAGCCCAAAATCTCGAAGCCCCGCGCTCTCCATGCTCTCGCCATCTGCTCGAACCCAAAATCCAGAAGCCACGCGCTCTCCATGCGCTCTCTACTCGCTCGACCACAAAAATCCGAAGTATTGCGCTCGCTGTGAACTCTCCAAGCACTCGAGCACAAAATCTAAAAAGGGCCCGCTCGCTGCTCGTCGCCTTCGCACTCGAGCGCCGCGGCAACGAGCAACTTTTTGAATGCGTTTTTTTGCGCCATCTATAAATACTTGTCTTGTAATTTTAAAACCCTAGAACTCTTGGAGATCAATTTCGTGCCCCACTTGAGAAGAATCTTGTTCATACTCCGTTGATCTTACTTCTTTTGAGAAAACCAAAAACTACAACTTTGAGCTTCATATTCTAACAAGTTTTCTCTACATTTTCTCTTTACCGTTTTAACACTTCCATCCTTCTACCTTTGTTGGAGACGTCGGTATGTTGAAGAAGGAGACCCGATCGTGTTCGGCAATTCAAGTGGTTCAAGAGGGAAGATTTACGTGAAGATCGAAAGGTGTCCGGTTCCATTACTGCGGGTAAATCTAAGGAGTTTCTTGGTAGAGATCACAAGACGGGAGTAAGTCAGCTAGGTTAGTGCGTCGTTACTACCTGGTCTGTAAGTTGATTTTCATAGTGCATTGCTTTCCTGACCATTGAAGCCCGAAGGGTTTTTCTCGATTACTATTGGTATCGAGTTTTTCCTTCGTTATCAAAATCGTGTCTTTTTATTATTGTTTATAGTGGTTTATATTTTGCATGCTAGTTAGTATCATTGGCATCTAGAAATAAATATTCTTTACGTGTATTAAATATTTAATTTTTACTGCTTCTACTATTTTTATCGGGGTCAAAACGTAATTGTACATTTTAGGACAAAAGGTCCTTTTTCAATTGGTATCAGAGCCACACCCCTATCCATAACCTCGATCTAGATGCATACTAGTCAATCTTTGTCCGTTCCTCCCTTCTTTGATGGAAGTAACTATGCCTATTGGAAAGTCCGGATGAAAGTCTTTCTCAAATCAATGGATTAGTGTGTATGGGCCAGTACTCAAATTTGGTGGACTCCACCCAAGAATGGTAATGAACCAAAAGTTCTGTCTTTGTGATCAAAAGAAGAACTTGATACTTGTAACTGGAATAATAATGGGTTACATGTTATTTTTATGGCTGTATCTCCCGATGAGTTTAAACAGAGTTTAATGTGCGAAATTCTAAAGATGCGTGGGACATTCTTGAAATCACTCATGAAGGTACTAAATTTGTTAAAAATTTAAAATTACAAATACTCACCACTAGATTCAAAGAAATACAAATGAAAGATGATGAGACATTTGATGAATTCTATGCGCAATTAATTGATATTGTAAATTTCACGTTTAATTTAGGAGAGTGAATTCCTAAAAATAGAATTGTTAGAAAAGTTCTATGATCTTTGCTTAAACGATTTAGACCAAAAGTTACTGCAATTGAAGAAAGCAAATATTTAGATAAATTAAAAATAGAAGAACTTGTAGGGTCCCTTTAAACTTATGAGTACACATTACCACAGTCAAGAAAGAATAAATCAATTGCTCTAAAATCAAGTGGGGAAGAGAGAAACTGGGATTCCGATGAAGAATTGTGTAGTGATGACGATTTTTTCTTATTTGTTAAGAATTTTAAAATGTTTTTGAAGAAAAATAAATCTTCATCAAACAAATTTGATGTGGATTTAAAATGTTCATTTAAATTTGAGAAGAAAGACTAACGTGAAATCAAAGACTTCAAATCAAAAAATATTCAAGGAGTTCAATGCCATGAGTGTAAAGGGTTTGGCCACTATCGGGCTGAATGACCAAACCTTAAACGCTAACAAGGTCAAGCTTTTAAAGTTAATGTGACCTTAAGCGATGACGAAAAAGAAGAGGGTGAAAAATGTTTTGAAGATGACCCTGTCAAGTACATGGCTTTTATGACCTCAATGTGTGGCAATTCAGTAAAAAATTCTAATCAATATGATGACTTTGAGGATGAGTCAGAAGCTGAATTTGATGGACTTCAAGAAGTATATGATAAACTGTTTAGGAAATACTTAAAAGTAAAGAAATTAAATAGAACATTAAATAGTAGGGTCATAGATTTGGAAAAAGAAAAATTAGCTCAACAATCTGAGTTAGATACTAAAATTTAAGAAGTTGAGAATATGAAAATCTCATTTATTAAACAAATCACAACTCTAGAATTTAAACTTGAGGCTAGTAGAAATGATTTGAAATAATTTTTAAATGGGTCTAAAAAATTAGATCATATACTCGGGTCGAAAAAAATTAGTGAAAATAAATAGGGTTTGGGGTATGCTGAGAATATTTTCCAAAATGGCGTGAAACCTAAAATTATTTTTATTCCCACCATAAAAATTTCAGACCAAAGCGCTAAAACATCCAAAATCACTAAGTAAATGCCTCGATGGGTGAATAATAGATTTAACTCATATTATTTGGCTGATCCATATAGCCTAAAAGTCATGAATAAATTCACAAACTCTCTGCCAGCTTGTCGTGCTTGTGGAAGGATTGGTCACATTCGTCCCCACTGCTACACCATGAATTTTCCATACAATCAAAGAAAGAGCTAAAAATAAATAAACTTGTTGATCACATTCAGATATTAAATGAACAAGTAAAAAGATTGAATGAGAAAGTGAATTCAGTAAGACAAGTATGGGTCAAGAAAAGTAAGCTTCATAACCCCTTGGCCATTCGTGACAAAAAGGGGGAGACTTGTTTCACTTTAAAAGGGGGGTGATTATGTGAGATGTGATTAATTATGTTAGGGGGAGCCTTGTTATTTTTGTGAAGGGGAGTCCATCTTAAATGTTTGTACTGCTTGTATTTCATTCATTTTACTACTGTATGTTGGTTGTCTTCGTCTAGTGTTACCGTTTTTATTATATCATATTATATTATGCATTGTTGGTACTAACCCTGTTTGCCCAGGCAACTCAATTATAATATCGATGCGGCAGTTTCACTATCAACACAGTAGTGCTAGTGCAGCTTTATCCATCTTTTATTGTATCATTTATATTTCTCACTAGGCGTAGATTTTTATATATACGAGTCTATCTCGGTGGTGTCTGAACCCGTACTTCCCTTATATTTTTTTTACTTATGTATTTTGTAATAGAATTGTCAAAGGGGGAGATTGTTAGGGTAATTATTATAATTGGCATATTTCGTGACCCTATTGATCATTACTGTATCAACACATATCCGTTACTGTCCGTTCCAACTTCCAGGGATATACCATGCATACCATGAGCTCTCCATCTGCTCGAGCCCAAAATCCCGAAGCCCCATGCTCTTCGTGCGCTTGCCATCCGCTCGAACCCAAAATCCCGAAGCCCCACGCTCTCCGTGCACTCTTTACCCGCTTGACCCTAAAAACCCGAAGCATTGCGCTCGCCAAGCGCTCGAGCGCAAAATCTAGAAAGGGCCTGCTCGTTGTTCACCACCTCCGCGCTCAAGTGCACGTAGGGTTTCTCTAGAAACCCTCTGTGCGCCCGCTGCTCGAGCTGAATACATTTTTTTACATCCTCTATAAATACTTGTCTTATAATTTTAAAACCCTAGGACTCTTGGAAGATCAATTTCGTGACCCACTTGAAAAGAACCTTATTCGTACTCCATTGATCTTACTTCTTTTAAGAAAATCAAAAGTTACAACTTTGAACTTCATATTTTAACAAGTTTTCTCTAAATTTTCTATTTACCATTTAAACACTTCCATCCTTCTACCTTAATTGGAGATGTCGATACGTTGAAGAAGGAGACTTGATCGTATTCGGAAATTCAAGTGGTTCAAGAGGAAAGATTGATGTGAATATCAGAAGGTGTCTAGTTCCGTTGTCGCAGGAAAATCCAAGGAGTTCATTAGTAGGGATTACAAGATGGGAGTAAGTCAGCTAGGTTAGCGTATCGTTAACACTTGATCTGTAAGTTGATTTTCATAGTGCATTACTTCTTTGGCCGTTGAAGCTCGAAGAATTTTTCTCGATTACCGTAGGTATCGAATTTTTCCTTCATCACCAAAATCGTGTCTTTTTATTATTATTTGTACTCGTTTATATTTTGCATGTTAGTTAGTATCATTGGCATTTAGAAATAAATATTCTTTATGTGTATTGAATATTTAATTTTTATTACTTTCGCTATTTTTACCAGAGTCGAAACTTGATTGTACATTTTAGGATAAAAAATTCTTTTTCAATTGATAATATCGACAATGTTTATTTTTTTATATGATGGTTGTCTTATAGAACATCAATTACTTAGGAAGATACTTGCAAAGAAGCTTAAAGTTGGAGATCATTCCTCTATACTTTCCCATTCCCTATTTTATTTCTTTGACTTGTATTTCAATCAACATTAAGGAAGAAGTATGACATATATATTTTAGTTATCCTAGCCCTATTATTATATTTCATTTAGTAAACTCTGGATTGTTAAAAAATAAAGATCGATTGTTATCACACATTTCTTTTAATTATTCTACATATAAATTGAGTAAAAATATGACTCTTTTATTTTCTTCTCAAGATAGATATATTGTAAACTATTTTGATTTGATTTACAGTGATGTGTGGGGTATCAAACCTGTTATATCTTATGATAATTAGAAATATTTTGTAATATTTATTGATAATTATAGTAAGTATATCTGGATATATTTTTCTGCATTCAAAAGTTGAGGTGTTTTTTTATTTTTCAAAGGTTTATAACCTATGTTAAAATACAATTTTCATCACACATTACAATCTTAAAATCTAATTCTAGATGAGAATATATATCTTATAAATTCTATACCTTTCTTCATAATGAAGTTATCATATCCCAACATTCTTGTCTACATACTCCTCCATAAAAATGGTGCAGTGAAACGTAGGAATCATTATTTCTTAGATGTTGTTCATACATTATTGTTCGAGACCCTTGTCCCATATAAATTCTTGGTAGAAGTTTTGTCCACAACAATCTATTTAATTAATAGAATGTCCTCATCGAAGTTGAACTTTAGAAAACTATATTATCGTCGTTACTATCAGCATCCCAACTACCTCGATATTTATATTTCTGGTTGTGTCTGTTTTGTTTATTTATTATCTCATGAACATCATAAGCTTTCGACTATAACCATTAAATGTACATTTATGGATTATAATAAATCACAGAAAGGTTACATTTACTGCGATCTTGACTCTTATAAATTTCTTATCTCATATAATATTTTTTTTTTGAAAACCAATTTTTCTTTTCTACTCATGTTAAAAATTTACCTGAAATATATACTCTTTCATATTTTGATGACTACATCCCTACTCTTGAAAGATAATCTAGCTGTGTGTATGAAAGATGATGATCGACTTTACCTCTTTCTGTGTATGACTCGACATTTGCTCCTTATTGAGACTGTATATTACACGGCTACTCTAACTTCGAATATTATTCTGAGACAGTCTACTAGAATCTCACACTCCTAATTGATATGTATTTTCTGCTACTTAGTCAACTTCTATTCATATTTCATCATGAAAATTCGTTATTCAAATAAAGGTTAAATATTTCTTAAAATACTGTTGTCCAATAAATTGCTAAATTCTTATAACTTTTCATATAGAAATGATATATATATATATATATAGAGAGAGAGAGAGAGAGAGAGAGAGTCAAATAAACCTTATCAAGGCTTGATAATTCCCAATGAGCTTGAAACTTTCACCATAATTTCAAGTTTCTGAGGGATCCAGAATCACTAAGTTTTTAAACATGTACATGAAATTTTCTAGCATCCACTGAATGTAAAAGGAGGGACGCACCAACCATTCTCCCCATTCCTACTAAGTGGAAGAGGTATCCTTTGCTCCGTAAGTGTACACCTTTGTGTCTGGAGTCATCAAATTTTACTAATTGTTATTCTTGTGAATCTTCTTATCTTGCACCATTCTAAAGTTCAACACATCATAAATACAATGATGTCTCATCTTAATGTGCTTTGATATTGAATCAATTGTGGAGTTTTTGCTCAAATGAATTGTGGTCTGACTATTATAAAAGATACATAATTATTTTGTTTTTAAATTCAAATCTAGTAGAATCTCTTCAACCAAAGTATCATTTATTAAGTTTTCGTAATATTAATGAATTCAGCTTCCATAGTAAATAAATACAACACTTTTTGTAGCATAGATTACCACAAAACACCTCCTCCTACAAAGATTATCAAGTACCTTGGTGTTACTTGCTAAAATCAATGTCATTTGGTACATTGACATTAGTGGACCCGCTAGGCATCCATTTACCTTTTGAAGGCATAACATACATTGGAAGTCCCTCAAAGAAACTTCTTAATCTACTTGACTGCTAGCTAATGCTCTTTTCAAGCTTAGAAATGAATTAGCTACATACTATAAGGTATATATTACATCAGGATTTATATAAATTTAATACACATTGATGAACTCACTACTAGAGTATATGAGATTTTCTCTATCTCTATTTTAGCATTTTCGTTGGTAGGACAAGGTTACGAGCTAACCTTAAAATGAATAGTAAATAGATATTAAATAAGCTTTGCTTTGTCCATATTACACAATTCAAGCATCTTCTTGACATAGTTTTGTTGAGACCACTAGGTCCGACCTTACTTTTGATTATACACAATTTTCATCACAAGGATTTGTTTTCCCAAATCTTTCGTAGTAAATGGCTTTGCTAATTCCTATCTTCAAATAATTTATTTTGTAAAAATTTTAATATATTATCCACGTAGAGTAAAAAAAATAATAAAATTTTTATGTGAAAATTTTTTTACAAATACACAATGGCACTCAGTTATTCTTGATAATCATTCTTCATAATGAAAATACCAACTTTTTTATGCCATTATTTTGGAGATTACTTTAAATCATCCATTTTTTTTTGTCAATTTGCAATTCAAATTCTCCCTACCTTATAGTTTGAAACCCCCTTGTTACTGCAAGCAAAATTTTTCTCCTTAATCATCACAAAGAAATGCTATTTCAACATTAAATAGCTCAACTTTTTGGCTCATTGTTGTACTTATTCCCGGTACAACTCGGACGGATGTCATTTTTTTAACCTGTGATAAAATTTTATCAAATTATTATCATCTTTCTGTCAAAAGTCTTTAACATTTTATTGTGCCTTATGACTTGGGTTTTCTTATAACTATTTACTTCAACAATCCATTAATTTTTTCAGGTTTTCTTTCCTCCTGGTTGCATCACTAGTTTATAACTCTTGTTCTCTTGAAGAAATGTCATTTTCATTAGCTAGGATCATTAGTCTTTTTTAATAGCTTTGGGATCACATTGATTAGGAACCATTACATATTCATGAGAAGAATACTTCTTGAAAGGTTGGTGCTCCATAGTTGATCTTCATAGGAATGGCAGTTACAGCTCCTCACCAACATCATTTTTTTTTTTTATCTTCATTAAAAATATCTTCTTCATGGACTTGTTTAGTTATTGCAAATATATTTTCCTTATGCTCTAAATGTGAAGGAATTGCCAAATCAATAAGATCACTAATGTCAAATTCAGATTGCACAACTTAGTTGAATCCATCATGGTTTGATCTATAAGGAAGATAATAACACGATTTTTAATGATTTTATGAACCAGATCCCATAATTTATAGTCCAAATCATCATGCCCATGGACAAGAAAATTTTAATGCTTTGAGTTGTTAAGTTTTGATCTTTATCTTCGGTGATATGCACAAATGCCCTTCAACCAAAATCTTTTTAATGAGCATAAGAAGTATTCTTACTACTCCATGCCTTATCGAATGCTTTGCCAAGTAAAAAGGTGTAAAGGTCATAGATTAATCAAATCATTATCCGCATAAGTAGCTTTTTTTAAAAAAATAATCTCAGATAATTTTACACCAGACAATTTATACCCAATCCTCTCAATGTTGATAAGTTTCGACAATTTTTCATAAGACAACATTTAACCAATCCTCTTAACAATTATATAGTCCGTTGTCTTTATAATATTACTTTGTTAAAAGGTTTTTTTATAATCACCTGAAGCTTAATTTCTTATGTGTGCTAATAGTTATAAAATGAACCAAGATTCCTTCTTGATCCCGGAACAAAGATATTTTAGCTTTCTCTATTGCCTAAGCTACTTAAACCATCTGGAACTTGATTTCTAATCATTAGTGCATAAGCTCATACCCTTCTTGAGAGGCGGTGAATAAAAACCACAAATTAAACTGCATCACCATGAGATTTGACTTTCCAAGGACAATACAAATACAAGTTTAGCAAATTTAAAGTGTGGACCTTTCTTGAAATTTGGTTTCTCTAAAAATAAATTTTATATTGCTTATCTACGAGGCAGTGTGAACAAGTTTTGTGAGGAGTACCTTTAGGGCAATGAAGAAGCTATTCCTGGGCTAAAACTTACAGCTGCTTGTACTCATATGGCCAAATCTTTTATACCATAATCAGGTACGATAGTTATTTTAATAAGTTGGGAATAGATTTTGTATGTCATCAAATAAAGTGTCGAGATCTTTCTTTCTTTGGCCATGACTAGAAAACTTTCATTTTTCATTGCTCAATGTTGCCGTGGCCTTTATCATTAATTTTTTTAGGTGAGAATTTGATTGAGATGAATATGCAAAATCCGCATCACATCTTTGAGTGATAGCACGCAACTAATGCTAGTTTTCTATGCGTATATCACATTCTAATGTTCTGGACGAATCTTTATTTTTCATTCAAGCATGCATGAAATAACTCGCAGAATAGCATTGAAAGAACTGAAACGTGAGGTGCTACAAAATAAAGCACTAGACAACAATCTAAGTAGTGTTATGACATGCAATGCTTATATAATTATATCCGAAAAAACCATAAAATTGATCAAGAATTCATTATACATGGGTTGTCTTTACTGCTTTCAGCACAGTTCTTGTTATATTGGCCTTGGATTATACCAATCAATCTTCAAACGCCGTTTCTAGTGACCATATGACATTCAATATGCTTTCATCATTTTGAATCTTCCTTGGTGTTGTCACAGTTTTGGAGGCATTCGCTTCTACCTCTCTTACATCTATGTACAAGTGCCTCGGAATTAGAATAGTCCACTACGTTGCTTCTTAACGTTTCATTAAGCAATGACTAAAGCGGTAATGACGTTTCCATTGGGCACTAGGCTTCATCGTCTCCCTTTTTCAAGGCAATGAGACAAGTAGCAATCAAGCTCATAAGATACCATCAAATGAGACATTCATGGTGGCAAGCTGACTCATGGTATCTTTCATCTTATTCAAATATTAGGCAATAAAGTTACCTCTTTTTACTTCAAATTAAGTAATTTTCCAAAGGAAAAAAAAAAAAAAGGCTTGGCTGGTGGCAAACTTTTGTTTCCTAACAGCACTTAAGCTTCCTTCAGCAAAGCGTGAAATAAAAATTAGTAAAATACAGTGTCATCAATAAATTAACAAATTAAACGAATTTTATTTTCAATTAAGCTTTATCTAATCTCCATTATTTATGTCTTCGGATTCAGTTTTATCATTGTCAATTAGACAATGTCAATATTTCTAATAGGGAAGATCTCCAATCTCAGACTGACTCAATTAGAACTCAACACATGACTTCTGTTACTATCCATGAATTTTGTCCCAAAAACCTTGGCTCAGACACAATTTATGTAAATTCTATTTTATATAAAATTTTTTTATCTAAACAATCCCTTAAAATTCTAAAATTACTTTTTTTCTTTCAACTTTTTACATTTTTTTTTAAAGAAAAAATTCTAACATTATATGTCGACGTATCATTAGCAATGTGATCAAATCATCTGAATCTTTGATAATAATAAAAATTCATATTAAAATAGCCAAAGAATAGAATTAAAATATAAGGAATATATTTTATAAATTTAGTTATATATATTTAATTATGTTAAAATTATTAAAAATAGATGTAATCTTATTTTGTTTTATTTTTATTCTCGCTTTATACAGTAAAAGAAATAATTAAATAATTCATTAAAAGTAGAAATAACATTAATTTTAAAATATAATTATTGAGAAATATTTAAAACAATCTTGCGATGACTCACCATTACTTTTGGCTTTACGAGTGATGTGACACATGCATGCATGTTACTACCCACAGTGATCAGCAATTCAACGGCCAAGATTCCCTTTTCTTTCTCCCACGCAGCCCCACTCTCACCGTGCGATCTTATCCCCAACCTGCTAACCCTACTTTATCCCTCGCCATGAGCCTCACATTCTCTCTCCTCTCTCACTGACTCTCCCTTATCCACAGCACACGCGAGCGAGCGAGACTTCAGATTTCTTGGGAATTTTATTTCTCCGTGTAGAATTATTTGATTCTCGGATCTATGAATTTTATCCTCCACCTGTGCATTTCTCATCTTGTTTCTCTTTGCAATCATCACTTTTTTGATTTCAAGATGATGAACTGAAAAGAGCAAAATTGGAAACCTTCAATGCTTTTTGTTCCTCTTCCTTTTCGCTCTCGCCATCCATTTCTACAATTTCTCCTCTCTCTCTACCTCTCTCGATTTAGATCTAATATTTGACGGAGATGTAAAGTCAAACTTGTTCTGTTCGCATTTTCGTTGTCATATCTGATAGTTTTTTTTTGTCTAGATCTGGGGATCTTCGTACAATTGTTAGAGAGATGAATTACTTTCCAGAGGAGGTGTTAGAGCACGTCTTCGACTTCATTACGTCACATAAGGATAGAAACGCAGTGTCTTTAGTGTGCAAGACATGGTATCAGGTGGAGAGAGAGAGTCGGTACGGTGTATTCATAGGAAACTGCTACGCCATCAATCCTGAGAGGCTAATCGCGAGGTTTCCGAGAGTAAGGTCGCTGACACTGAAGGGGAAGCCCCATTTTGCGGATTTCAATTTGGTTCCGCATGACTGGGGAGCGTTTGTGGATCCCTGGATTAAGGCATTGGTTAAGGGCTGCCCTGACCTCGAAGAACTCAGGCTCAAGCGGATGGTTGTCTCTGATGACAGTCTCGAGCTTTTGTCTCGCTCGTTTGTCAATTTCAAGTCTTTGGTCTTGGTTAGTTGCGATGGTTTCTCCACTGATGGGCTGGCTGCTATCGCTGCTAATTGCAGGTATGCAACTTCAATTATTGGACCTTCTATCCCTATCCAACTTTAAGATTTTTTTTTTTTCTAAAGCTGATATTTGCGGATTTTTTGTGATAATTAGCTGATGGGTGGTTGGGGTCTTGTGCATATCTTGGTGTTGGATGTTCCGCTTTTGTTTTTACATCTAATGGCTACTTTGTTTTCTGACACTTACAGTGAGTGTTAGAAACTTCAGAATTTCCATTAGAAGCCGATTACTGGAATTAAAAGAAAACGGCTGATTTTTTTGGGGTAATTTGATGTATCGTTTTTTCTATAAAGTTGATTAGTGGTCATGGGAACTTTCTGATTCCCTGAATTCTACGCGAACGCAGCTGTAAACAATTGGTGTTCCCGTTATCTACTAATTGGAACAGCAATGAAGAAAAAATAGCTTAATGTTGGAAAGGTTCTGGCTTTGGATGGTATTCCGGTAACAGGTGTAAATTCGGCCTGAAGAATTGTTGGATCAATCTTCCACTAGGTCAACTACTATCTCGTTGTTCTGTGAGCACTGAAACATGCTTTTCATATGGGCCATTTTTAAGTTTTCATTCGAGACTGGGAGCGAAGTGTCTTTTAAGGTGAAATGCAGAAAGAAATACTTTCTGAAACAAAAGTTTTGCCCATCGGTGCGTTGTATCTTCTCTCTTATCCCTTTGCATGAACACCACCTCCGTAGCCGGAGTTGCTATCGGAAATTGTACTTCTGTTGATGTAATTTCATTGGAATCTCTTATTATTTCCCATTTTCTTCCATACACTTCTGCAGTTTTTTGTTTGTGAAATGTGGATTTTGTATCCAATGTTTTTCACTAGTGTTACAGAAGATAGTAGGCGGAGAAAGTTTATATACTTGGTTGTTGGATGATGTTTCTAGTTGGTCCAACCAAGCAGTTATATAATCAACTTATTACCACTACATCTCATTCACCAGGGTTGGTATCTGAATCCTTACACTATGATCTGCAGCTTGACCACCTGCAGTAAATCTGACCCTGGAGTATTACTGTGCCCCTATCTGCAAAATGGGTGGAATAGGATTGATATGTGATCATATAGGAACATAGAGGAGATCATACCTTATGTTGCATACTTTGTTAATTTTCTGCATCCTTTCTTCTGGTTAGCAAGCCTGGTAATGCTGTTTGATTTATTGAGTTAACAAATCCTTTACTGGTTCGTGTTGACATACATTCCTTTGATCATTCTCTATTAGATATCTTCGGGAACTGGACTTGCAAGAAAATGATGTTGATGATCGAAGGGGTCATTGGATTAGTTGCTTTCCAGAAACTTGCACATCACTTGTGTCTCTCAATTTTGCATGCCTCAAAGGAGAAATTAGCTTACCAGCCCTTGAGAGGCTCGTGGCAAGAAATCCTAATCTGAGGAGTTTGAGGCTAAACCATACAGTGCCCTTTGAGACGCTTAAGAAAATTCTTACACAGGCCAGCAAACTGGTGGACTTGGGCACAGGATGTTTTGTCCATCATCCCAAATCTGAAAGCTACCATAAACTAAAGAATGCCATGTCCAAATGCAAGTCAGTAAGGAGCTTGTCAGGATTCTTGGATGTTGCTCCTCGCTGCCTCCCAGCTGTATATCCAATATGTGCAAATCTGACCTCCTTAAACCTGAGCTATGCACCTGGGATTAATGGCAATGAGCTGATAAAGCTGATTCGTCACTGCAAGAATCTTCGACGTTTATGGGTTTGTAGTGTTGTTGACTTCTCTACATGTATGCTTAATCTGTCTTTAGCTTGAAGCTTCTGATGGGTTTTGAACCATACTTTCTGCAGACGTTGGATTATATTGGAGACAAAGGACTTGGAGTTGTGGCAGCAACATGCAAGGAATTGGAAGAGCTAAGAGTTTTTCCATCTGATCCCTTTGGACCGGGAAATGCTGCTGTCACAGAAGAAGGCCTAGTTGCCATTTCTGCCGGTTGTCGCAAGCTTCATTCACTGCTGTACTTCTGCCAGCAGATGACAAATGCTGGCTTAATAACTGTTGCAAAGAACTGTCCTAACTTTATCCGCTTCAGACTTTGTATCCTCGATCCCAAAAAACCAGACCCTGTCACAATGCAGCCGCTGGATGAAGGCTTTGGGGCAATTGTTCAGTCATGCAAGCGCTTAAGACGGTTGTCGATTTCAGGGATGCTTTCTGACCAGGTTTTCCTTTACATTGGAATGTATGCGGAACAGCTGGAGATGCTTTCGATTGCATTTGCTGGGGACAGTGACAAGGGGTTGCTTTATGTGTTGAATGGTTGCAAGAAGCTCAGAAAGCTTGAGATCAGGGATTGCCCATTTGGGGACATGGCACTTCTGATGGACGTGGACAAGTATGAAGGAATGCGGTCCCTTTGGATGTCATCCTGTGAACTCACGCTCGGAGGCTGCAAGACACTTGCAAGGAAGATGCCGATGCTGAATGTGGAGATCATAGATGAAAACAGTCAGAGGGAGTCCGCCCTGGTTGATGATAGACAGAGAGTGGAAAAGATGTACTTATATCGGACATTGGTTGGCCCTCGGCATGATGCCCCAGACTTTGTATCGACCTTGTAGATGTATTTTTGGACAATATATATTTTCTATCAGATTAGAGGTATTGTGCTGCCCTACTTAATTAAGAGCATTTAGTATGTTGTTGGATCATTGATGACTTAATTAATTGGAGATTTGCCATTTAACGGTTTCTTGATAAATTTAGATTTGTGTGGAGTACTTTGTGATCACTCCCAGCTAGCAACCCTGGAAAGATCATTCTTTTTCTGTTGCAAAATTAAGAGCTGCAAATGCTGCAGCGTTGCCAAAGAAAGACAATCGGATGATTCAATATACAAGACTTCCTGATTTGGAGGCTTCCCCGAGACAAGACGGTTAGATGCACCTAACTTTAAAGCATAGAATATTTTAACGGCTAGAAAAAAAAGTAACTCATATATCAAAATAGGAGCTTGAGATGTCATGATAAAGCCCATTTCACACCGAAGGATAATTGATTCTGAGTAATTTTTTTTCTGATATGAAAGCTTAATTTCCAACGTGTGTTTTTTGGTTAGTGCTACGACAATTCAGTTTCAGTTAAGAAGGAGCACTTCTTTGTTTCAAATGAAGCTGTTGGGTGGAAGAAGAGGTGCTAAACGGTAAAAGATAGAGAGCGAGCATGTTGTGTTAGATTTGCAGTTCTTGGATAAGTAATGCTCTTCGTGTTGGGAGGTCACTCCCATGTGAAAGTCCTAATAATCGGAGGACTCAAACGGAGCTTATGGACTGTGAAGCGAATAAGTAGAAGGAATTTCGGTAAACAAAATTAATTGGAAATAATTGGATGGGTAACAATGTCTGACCAATATGTTGACCGGCGGGTGACACAAGCTGCCATACATTGTTGAAAGATCCCTGAAGGATTGCAGACCTATCTCCTAAGGGATTGGCGATATTGTGAAAAGGACGGTCAACTGGCGTTGACCGGTCTTGTAAAGAACGCGGGCGTTGGAATGTTGTCCGTCCGTCAATAAATCCGGAATGGTATTAGCTCAGAAGATCTTCTGTGCGTATGTGATCTCAAACGATTTGGCAGTAACCGTTTTTGTACAGAGTATATTCATATTATTGGCAATGACAGATTTTATCAAGGAATAAAGAATATTCCTCTAATTTGATGAATATTAGCATCTATTATTTTAAGGATGCGTGAAGGTAAAAAATTAGAGAGTGTGAGAGTGAAAAACAGGGAAGAAAAGAGAGAGAGTTGTGAGCAAAATGATGTGTATTTTTGTATTACTTGTACTCTGTTCTTTGGTCTTCTTTCTCTTGTGCCAGTGTAATTGTTGGATATTATACCGAACCTCACACATAGTGAAATTGGTTTGTGGACGAATATCCCGTGGTTTTTCCCTTGCTTGATAAGTGTTTTCCCTATAAAAATTCGTGTGTTTATCTTCTTCTTCATCATTCCTTTATTGTGTCTATTCATGCGTGGAGTTCGGCGTCATGCTATCCGCCCGATCACGTCTCTTTTAAGACAACAAGTAGTATCAGAGAGAGGTTGAGAACTCCGTCTAAATAGCATCGTCGTCTTCAAAGAACTTGCCATTCAGCATGGAGTAGTTCAACGAGTAGAGTAATTTCATTCTCTAGCAAGAGAGGGTGAAGAACATTCTGACTAGAGAAGGAACAATAAAAACGCTGAAAAAGGAAAGAAAAAAGTCGGAAATCTTGTCTGAGGAGAAGTGGCAAGATGAATGAGATCTTGCCTATTGCAATATTAAATTATGCCTGGCGGACAAGATGCTTCAGGAGGTCCTTGGCCTGACTGATTCGACGGAAGTTTGGGAGAAGTTGGAGAGCCGATATAAGTCAAAGTCCCTGACAACTAGGCTGTACGTGAAAAAGCAATTCTATGGCCTGCGGTTGTTGGAAGGAGGGAGTTTTGAAAAACACTTGGATAAGTTCAACAGGATTGTGACACAGATGGCGGCTTTTGATGAGAAGATTCAGGAGGAGGACAAGGCGTTGATTTTGCTGGCATCTCTGCCATTTTTTTATGACCATATTATCACTACGCTGCTGTTTGGGAATGATACTCTCAAACTGGACGAAGTCATTGCTTCCTTACTCATAAATGAGTCAAGGCGGTCACAAGGGTCTCAACGTCCTTATATACTGAGGTACTTGTGATCGAGTCTAAGGGAAGGAACAGAGGACGCAACCAGAAGCCTGGAGAAAAAGGCCGCAGTAAATACTGGTCAAGGTATTAAAACCTTGAATGCCATTATTGTGACAAAAAGGGCCATATCAAGAAGTAATAATTTCAAGTGGAAGCGTGAGAACATAGATAAAGAGAAAGAAGAAAAGGGACAATGTGAAAAGAAGTCCTCGATCTCAGTGGTCATAGAAGACGATCTCTTCTTGACATGTGAAGAGAATGTGGTAAGCCTGACGGACGAGGAGTCAAACTGGGCGATTGACTTTGGTGCTTCCTTGCATTCATGTCTAGAAGAGAATTGTTCGCATCCTATACTCGAGGAGACTTTGGAGTGATAAGGATGGGTAATGAAGGAATATCCCATATTATTAGTAGAGGTGACGTTGTGATGGTTACCAATAATGGGACGAAGTTGATGTTAAAGGATGTTCGACATGTTTCTGACATCCGACTCAATCATTTCAGCCAGTCAACTGGATGACGAAGATTATTGTAATACTTTTTCTGCGAAGGTGAGTGAAAATTGACCAAAGGGTCTCTTATTGTGGCAATAGGAAAAAAGTGCTCCGGCCTATACATAATGAATGCGCCTGCAACAGCCGGAGATGTGAATGCTGCAATCAGTAAGGAGGTTGAAAACTTGTGGCATCGAAGGTTGGGCTACATGAGCGAACGTAGACTATCTCATTTGGCCAGGAAGGGTCTCATCCCGGGAATGAAGGACGACGGACTGAGAACGTGTCCTCATTGCTTGACCGACAAGCAAATAAGAGTCTCATTTCATGGAGACTCGTCCACTCCAAAGGTAGAATTGGTCGATCTTATACATACAAATGTGTGTGGACTTTTCAGGGTGAAGTCGTTTGGTGGAGCTCAGTATTTCATTTCTTTCATTGATAATTGTTCTAGAAAATTGTGGGTTTATCCATTGAAAACTAATGACCAAGTCCTCGGTATATTTGAGCAGTTTCATGCTCTTGTTGAGCGTCAGATGCGGAAAAAACTGAAGGTCGTCCGAAATGATAATGGCGGCGAGTACATAAAGCTTTTTGATACTTATTACTAGTTACATGGTATTAAATATCAAAAGACGTCACCAAAGACGCCGCAGTTGAATGGAGTGGCTGAGCGGATGAACCGCACACTTCTGAAGAGAGTACGGTACATGCTTTCTGAAGCTAAGCTTCCTGCATACTTTTGGACCGAAGCACTGAAGACGGTGACCCACATCATAAATAGATCGCCCAATAAACCCTTGAAGGGTGAAGTGCCGGAGAAGATTTGATCGGATAATGAGCCATCCTATGATCATCTACGAGTGTTTGATTGTAAAGCCTTTGTTCATATTCCAAAGGATTAAATGACCAAATTAGAGCTAAAGACGATACAATGCGTCTTTCTAAGTTATGGAAAAAATGAGTTGGGTTACAGATTTTATGACCCAACTGAAAGAAGGCTTGTCCGATCAAGGGACGTGACTTTCGTTGAGAATGAAACGATTGAGGATATCAGCAGGAAGACAAACTCTGATGTTGCTCGAATAGACAAAGTGAGTGTTGAAATTGTCCGTCCAGTGTCCCTGGAAGATGAGGACAATGGTCCTGAAGTGGCCGAGGAGAATGGTGAGACGGTCTTGGCACCTAATGAAGACCATGATAAAGTTATTTTTCAACCGGCCGAAGATGTTCTTATCAGATGATCCTCATGAAACAGACGGTCGTCCGTCCGTCTGTCACCTAATGAGTATGTTATGCTCACTGATGTCGAAAAGTTTGAGACTTATGAAGAGGCTATGGAGGACGCGAGTAAGGAAAAATGGCTGGAAGTCATGAATGATGAAATGTATTCTCTCCATAAAAATCACACATTTGATTTAGCCAAACTTCCTAAGGGGAATAGAGCTCTAAAGAACAAGTGGATCTTTCAACTGAAAACGTTCAAGGACACTATGCAGCCGAGATACAAGGCGCGGCTAGTGGTAAAAGGCTTTAGTCAACGAAAGAGAGTTGATTTTGATGAGATTTTTGCTCCAATGGTGAAGATATCTTCCATAAGGGTTGTGTTGGGATTAGCAGCCGCCCAGAATCTAGAAGTGGAGTAGATGAATGTCCATACAGCCTTCCTCCATGGTGAACTAGAAGAAGAAATTTACATGAAACAGTCAGAAAGGTTCAAGGTTGAGGGGAAGGAGCGACTCGTCTGTCGTCTAAGGAAGAGTCTATATGGGTTGAAACAAGCTCCAAGATAGTGGTACAAGAAGTTTGAGTCGATCATGGTCAGTCAAGAGTACTAGCGGACTACTTGTGATCACTGTGTATTTACACATAGGTTTTTCGAAGATGATTTTGTTATCCTTCTCCTGTACGTGGATGACGTGTTGATTGTTGGACGGAATTGTGCTCAGATAAAGAAGTTGAAGGAGCAACTTGGACGGCCTTTTGCCATGAAAGACCTCAGATCGGCAAAGCAGATTCTTGGCGTCAGAATTATTCGCGATCGAGTGGCAGGGAGACTATGGTTGTCCCAGGAAAGTTACATTGAGAAGGTGCTCCAACACTTCAATATGGACAAGTCCAAGCCTGTCAGCACTCCACTGGCAAACCACCATTGGCAAACCAGTCATCAGTGTCCGTCCTAGGACGAAGAGAAGATATACATGAGAGGCGTTCCCTATTCATCAATTGTGGAAAACCTGATATATGTCCTAGTATGCACAAGGCCAGACATAGAATATGCTATGGGTACAATCAGCCGTTTTCTATCAAACCCAGGAAAGGAGCACTGGTCCGCGGTTAAGTGGATCATGAGATATATTCGAGAAACTTCCAAGAAGCGCTTGTCTTGGAAGTGACGAACCTCAGTTGGTGGGCTCCTCGAATGCTGATATGACGAGGGACATTGATAGTCGCAAATCCACTTCGGGATACTTAGTAAAGTTTGCTGGAGGTGCAGTTTCTTGGCAGTTCAAGTTGCAGAAGTGCGTCGCCCTTTCTACTACAGAGGTCGAGTACATTGCCGTGACAGAAGTTTGTAAAGAGATGTTGTGGATGAAGAAGTTCATTCAGGAATTGGGCCTCAGATAAGAAAAGTATGCAGTACTTTGTGATAGTCAGAGTGCCATACATCTCTGCAAGAACTCCTCATTTCATTCCAGGATCAAAGCATATCGTTATTCGATATCATTGGGTGAGGGATGTGCTTGAAGCCGGTCTACTGTCACTAGAGAAGATTGGCATTGAAGAAAATGGGGGGACATGATGACCAAATTGTACCGAAAGGGAGGAATGAAGCTTGTTGTAAGCTGGTTGGGCTGATAGACTTAACTTTTCCACAGTCGCGAGGGGAAGTTTGTTGGGAGGTCGCTCCCATGTGAAAGTCCTAATGATTGGAAGACTCAGACGGAGCTCATGGACTATAAAGCGAATAAGTAGAAGGAATTTCGGTCAACAAAGTTAACTGAAAATAATTGGACGCGTAACAATGTCTGATCAATATGTTGATCGACGAGTAGCATAAGCTGCCCTGCATTGTTGAAAGATCCCTAAATGATTGCAGACCGATCTCCTAAGGGATTGGTGATCTTGTGGAAAGAACGGTCAACGGGCGTTGACCGGTCTTGTGAAGAACGCGGGCGTTGAAATGTTGTCCGTCCGTCAGGAAATCCAAAATGGTGCCAACTCAGAAGATCTTCTAAGCATATGTGATCTCAGACGATTTGGCAGGAACTGTTTTTGTACAGAGCATATTCACATTATTAATAAGGACAAATTTTATCGGGAAATAAAGAATATTCTTCTAATTTGTTGAATATTGGTGTCTGTTATTTTAAGGGTGCATGAAGGTGAAAAATTAGAGAAAGTGAGAGTGAAAGACAGGGAAGAAAAGAGAGAGAGTTGTGAGCAAAATAAAGTGTGTTTTTGTATTACTTATACTCTATTTTTGGTCTTCTTTCTCTTGTGCTAGTGCAATTTTGAGAAATTATACCCAACCTCACATATAGTGAAATTGATTTGTGGACGAATGTCCCATGATTTTTTCCTTATTTGATAAGGGTTTTTCACGTAAAAATTCGCGTGTTTATCTTTTTCTTCTTTATTCCTTTACCATGTCTGTTCGTGTGTAGAGTTCAGCGTCCTACTATCCGCCCGATCACGTCTCTTTTAAGACAACACTTCAGGAAGAGTATTCAGCTTCTTGAAGCTGTTGGAAGAGGTATGTAATTATAGTTTCAAATGAAGGGCAACCAGCCCAGTTGAAAGCATCTATAATTATAGTTTTAAATGAAGATTAACTAGCCCACTTATAGTCAGATGGAATATCTAGAGGCTAGTCCTCTATAATAATTTTTTTAGTGCATGTTTGGTTGCAGAAATTGAGAGGAAAAAAAATTTTTATTCCCGCGAGAATAAAAATTTCTCCGTTTAGTTAGCTTATGGATGGAAATTGTTATTCCCTGAGAATTATTATTCCCACAAATGTGAGAATAACAATTCTCACCACTTATATGGGAATTGTTATTCCCACACATGTGGAAATAACAATTCCCACATTATTATTATTATTATTATTATTATTATTATTATTATTATTATTATTATTATTATTATTATTATTATTATTAATTATTTATTTTATTATTATTATTATTAGATATTATTATTAGATATTATTATTTTATTTTTATTATTAGGTATTATTATTACATATTATTATATTTATTATTATTATTTATAAGGTATTATTATTATTATTATTACACATTATTATTATTATTATTATATTTATTATTATTATTTATAAGGTATTATCATTATTATTACATATTATTATTATTATTATTATTATTATTATTATTATTATGTTTATTATTATTAATATTACTATTATCATCATCATTATTATTATTATTATTATTCTCACCTTATTCCTCGTACTATTCTACAAACCAAACAATTGAATACTAATTCCTACCTTATTCTATTCCAACAACCAAACATAAGAATAACAATTCAACTCTATTCCCATCCTTTTCTATTCCCTGGAATAACTATTCTATTCCCACCTTATTCTATTCCAGCAACCAAACGTACCGTTAGTCTCCAACTCGATTTTATCCATATGTCAAAGAAGAACAAAAAATCACAAACCAATAGTCAAAAGCTATGTTCGACACTGTCAACATGCTACAACCAGCTCATCATATGATTGTCGATTGTCGCTCCTCTCGACATCATATACGGATCCCCGGCTATCAAGAGAAACGAGCCTTTCCTTTGGAAGGAGAAGCTCTCATATGGACAAGGATGCTCTTGCCTTACAATGAACAACCGCCCTTAAAAGAGGCTCTTGTGTGTCATAATGGTGGTTCGTTTGTTATTTGAGGGTGTGAAAAACCTCCCTCTTCCAAAAAGGCTGTGGTGACTTAAATCCAAATCACTTAATTTGACCTAAACTTGTTCATGTGAAAACTTTAAATCATATAAATCATTAAATATCCATCATATGTTTAAATATTTATCGGTATAAAATTTTCTTATTAAAACTATGTAAAGATCGCCAATATAAGAAATATCAAGCTAAGAGATGTAGCCTGAATATAATTTTTAAGTTTCTATAACAATAAATGTTATCCATTTCTATAACGATAAGAGTTATCAGTTTTTAAATCCTTATAACCTTTAAATCCCGTAGAAAATAAAGGATTTTCCATTGTTGCTACATACTTAGCCTGAATTCGAAGCCAACAAAATACAAGAGGTGAGCCAATACTCGGTAAGTGAAAATAACCAATAACACATAATAATCAATAAACGTTTTGGATAAACAATATCAATATATCCAAAGCAATAATAATAATAATATAAAACTCAATAATAAATTATATTCCAGATTTTATACCTCATCGTAATTACAATTCAAAAGTAATAATAAGAATAAGTCTCACGGTACCGACATATCGCAAAGATAGAAAAATTTCATTAAATTTAGATCTCATCAATAACAAGTGGGGATCCCCAAGTCCAAATATCACAAGAAATTCAGGGATTCTTTGGGTCTAAATATGCACGCGAACAACTTGGATACTCCAATTAGAATAACAATATAATGTCATGAAATCTATAAAACTTGAATTCACTGAATGCAATATATGAATTTTATTGAATATAACTTATAAATTTTACTAAAGTTTAAACTAAGGAAATATCAATAATGATGAGATAATATAAAAATCTCTTAAATTTTATCATATTACCATATATTTAAGGTTACGTATATCTGTCACTATCAATTAGGTATATGCCACCAAAAAATCAATACCCTTAAATATTACATGCGACCAAATTTTTATTTTATTGAGAACTTGCCATACTAAGTATAGATATATTATAAGTGCACATTTTCTCTGCCTACACAAGTTTTTGAAATAACTACACTGGACTTTCCTTCACCCACATAGGATATAGGAAGAGAACTACTAAGATTTCCTCCGCCCACCAAGGGTATGGAAATTGTCACATGTCAAACTCAATATCTCTCGTCATAATGTCTTTTGATATCACATCATATACTGATTATATGATTATAAATATCCCTCCATATTAAATAATATACATCATTAACACCATGATATGAAAATCAATATTGAATGATTATTGACTACACTAAGATTTTACAGATTCTATATTTCTATAAAGTATAATATTTTTATATAATATCTTTTACCTTACCGTAGGAAGCCAATAAGTTACATAATCAAATATAATGTAAAGCAACTCCGCAATGTACAATAATAAAAGTGTCGTTCGATACAATCAAAGTCAATACAAATAAGATCATTACCAAGAAGAATGAGAAAAGATCTATGGATATACTAAATATCCGATCCCTATCATCCCAATAGCCCACTACGATCCACTAAGCTATACGGCTTATAATGCAATGTCATCTAATCACCACATCTTTAATTAGACCAAAAGTCAATAAGGTCCTTTGACGTTTAAGCACTTGCTCATACATCGCCTCATACGCTGACTCGTAATACTTTATTTCATTATCATCAAAATTAACATTTTATTAATCTTATTTATAAAGCCATAATTATATAAAATACGGCATATATTATCATTGCTAAATAACTCATGAAATGCCATCACCGTCTAAATCCAACCCAACACTCGAGCACTAAATTATCAGCTCAATAGATTAACTCTATGCCCATAGCAACGTGTTAGCATAAATTTTAATGACTCAATTAATATGCCATGACTCTCAGCACATTAATAAATTCTACCGACAGTAGCAATATAAGCAAGGTAGATTCAGTGAATATCATCCGTCCTTTGCCACTATATTGCTCCATCTTCAGATAATCAGATCCGCATTTTCGTAATGAAATGCTGATCTTTGCAAATCATAGTGCAAAAATGGTAATTAAAAATATATGAACACATAAATTTAATATATAAACAATTAACTCAAAATTCTATATAGCTTTAGTAAGGCATGAGCTAAAACAGATTTTATAATTATTCTCACGTCTTTGCCTCTCAATTCCTACCACTTTGGGTAGTCCAACTCTACTTTTGACAATATAGTATTATACTAAGTATTTCACAGAGTAAGAACATTAATAATATTGTTGTGAATACATTTATTTATTACACGAATGATTGGCCCAAAAATAACTCAAAATCATAGTGAACTATGAAATAGTAGATTTCAATGTTCTCAAACAACTCTTGTCACTTGACTTTTACTACTTTGAGGAATCAAAGCTAAAATTCAACAATATAATATTAAACTATGAATTTCATAGTATAAGAATACCTATTTTAAAGACATAAGTAAATTGATTAACTGTATAAACGGTTGACGTGAAAGCGACTCAGAAACTAAATTTTCTCCTCACTATCACTGTTCACCGTCTCATTTATTTTGTAGAGTTAGCAGGTCACCAATTCGCCACAAATCTCATCCAACAAAGGCTACATATTCATGGCACTGAGATCTTCCTGAGTGCCTAAATGCAAATGCAAACAAAACAAAAACAATCAAAACAGCAATGATAATATATATATATATACACATTGGAATCATGAGGAAAATCTACATTCCGAAAACGTGCGCATGCCATGTTTAGTAAAAGAATCTCATCTCGTAACACCAAGCAGGTCCACAAACAACGGTGCAAGCCTAAATGGTGTTGCACCAGCAGTGAGTGGCCGTACTTCAATGTAGAAATTTGAGATTGAGATCGGCTTTAACACTGAAATCTCTGGTTCGCCTCAATATATTTCTCAGAAAAGAAAAGTGGATCCACTGTCACTAACATCTTCATCTTCTGTCTTCACATCAACCCCCTTTCCATGAGCCCTTATTTTTAAGTGTTCTTCACTTTTTTGAATTTCTCGTTGAGCCTTTTTCTTTTTATTTTTCTTCCAATCCCTTTTTATTAGGATGAGTTGAGCATAAGATTCCGGCAGTTAATCAAATCAAATATCAATTCGGCGCACTTAAGATTGCTTTCTCAACTTGCACACATAGCCAAATTTCTACCGAAAAAATAGTTTGCATTGAGTGCAAGGTATGTAACACCGATTAAATGAGACACATCTGAGCAGGTGCCATGTCATGCTAGGAAATTGTCACCAGTCTCATTACTGATACTACGTCCGCGCTTGCTGATCAGCTGAGGCTGAGAAGAAATACCCGCACAATCTGGCCGCCCCGATGATTTCGTGACTTTCCCTAAGAATTTCTATAACACACTGGCACATTGCACATTCATATCCACCGCACGTATTCTATACACACTTGCACATGAGCAGTTAGTGCAGATGGATCTATTAATATATACTGATTTTATATTTTTTCTATTTGTACTGCCCACGTGATGGGTATATTCTCCATTTGTTTGTTTCCCGTTTCCCATTCCAGATTACCATTACTCTGACACTAGTATAATCAAAGGTAGAAGATATTTTCTACTCTCCCCTATTCTCGAATCTTCTTTTATGTGTTCTCCCTGTTCCCATCTCTTCTTTTCTTCTTCCTCTAACTCCCTGATTCCCTCTGCCTGAACTCTTCCCCCTTCCCTATTATTTTCTGTGCACAAATTATGATTTATGGTGCCAGATCTAAGTGGCCACCGTTTGATTATTGGCAATTGCATCAGAAGTGGTTGCAAAACATGAACAACAAAGTTGTTCAAATTTCTCTAAAATTAAACGCACTAATTGCATTCGGGGTGATATTTCTGAACATTATTAATGATTTTACAAACAAGTAGAAAAAATGCATGTCCCAGAGAATGATTGTTGTTAGGACAAGTTATCAATGTTTGGAAATTTTTATGACAGTATGCTATTTGTTAAGTATCATTAAGAAATCTTAAGCGTGTGAGTGTTTCGCTTGAGGTTGCGTTGAGCATAAGAAATTAACCAAGGCATTTCGCTCCTGGTTGGCAATTTGGCTCAAGCACCCAAAATTAGGAAAAGAATTTGGCTAAAGTTTTTCTCGATGTTAACACGATTTTATCTCAAGCATTGTATTCATGGTAGAGAATCAAGTATGGCTTGGAGTTGGCGTGAGTTTGAATTTTTGGCCTGGTGTTTTGCTTGACGTTTAATCAATGTTTTGGCTCAATTGAAAAGGATCAGAATGCTTCATTATGAAATTCGCTTGAATTTCATTTAGGATTGTCCAAGTCACTCAACTATGGTTCGAGCAAACAATAGTTACTTGTACTATGTACACCTATAAAATTACTTTTGACTTTAAGTTATCTGCTTATTTCAGGCCTAAGCTTCCCTCAACCAGGCCTGAAACATCTATAATATTTGTCTGAGTGTTCGAGAGGGATTTTGAGTGAACAATAACAAACACTTGCATAGAATTCCATCATTTGATCACAACAACTTGTTATTGAAGCTTTAAATTTTGTCTTACCCACACAATTATTTAATGCATTTGTCTTCTTGCCAATAACTTCTAACACATATTTCATACCTATAAATATTTAAAGTTCTGCCTGTAATTGAGATGTTAGAATTTTGTAGCATTAGACAAATTCATCCGAGAAGATCCAGTGGAAGAAGCTCTCAGAGTTCTGACATAGAGTGGTCGTAAGAGTTATGACTATGTTTACCATTGTTCAATCTGTGAAAAAAAAAAGTTCAAAAAGTTTTTAGATCCAATGTTAATTGAGCGAATCCAAAAAGCTTTTTGGTAGAATTCTTTACATATATCGAAATCTCTAGTGTTATTCTTAGTTCCACTATTGTTACACCTATTCACCGCTAAAAATGGAGATGGCCGTAAACCAGATTTCTCAATGCAGCATGGCCTAATTCATGGATGCAGTATGACCTAACGCAAGCAATGCAGAGGGTTCTCATGGAATAGCACAATCGTCCAAGGCTTTTTCTACGAAATGCAAACGTAAGGCCATCCAAAAATTTGGTGAAGTCTTTCTAGCGGTGTTTAGTGGGTGGATGTTCAACATCGGTCTCACTTCTTGTTCAAATCTGTCTTCCAAATTTCATTATTTGATTTAGGTGAGCCATTTTATCATTCGAGATTCGAAATGTTGAACAAGACATTGAACTTGGCTTGATCTAACGTGATCGTTTTGGTGGATGGTCCTAAAATAATTAGGTCAAATGTGACCTTGTTAGCCGTGGGAGTGGCATATGGGGATAGATCTAGGGGAAGGCAAGCTGCGTGGTTATATCATGTGTGAGTAAAACTATGGCAACCATGGCTTAGCCTGAACAGCCATCCGGTCACTTATCACGGAAATTTTCAATCTCATGAAACCATCATAACTATCATGCCATAAATGATAAAAAAAATATGATCACTAAAGCTAATAATTAAGATACATCCAATTTTATAGGAAACATATTGCCCCAAAACTAAAATCAAAACTACAAAGAATCATGATGTATCTTAAAAAACAGAGTCTAAAATATCTAAATATTTCCTGTTGGACTTTCTAGCTAGTCACCATCTCCAAGGCCCTCTCCAAACTCCATTCTCCAGGACCGACTCTTGCAATCACATATGAAACTATGGAAGGAAATAATAATAATAACAATGGTGGGTCAAAAGGCTATAAGCATCCAACCATAAAGCCTATCGACCTTAGTCCATTAGATATAGAATCAATATCAAAAAAATGTATATTATCCAATAGTTTTATGGATTCCTATTCGTCAAGACACCTCAGAATTTTTGAACTTTCTATTTTACTTATCCATAAGATAACAACATGATAGGACAACAATAAAATGAGAATCACAATCATCCAATAAAATCAACTCTAAACGAGGTCTAACAACACGAGATAATAAAAAATTTTTGTAGATCTTATTCTACCACCGTAAATCAAATACTAGTATATTTTAGCCCAATTAGTTGGGTAAATACCAAAAGGTCTTTGACATCCATGATATATAACTAACTCTACAGTTCCTCCCGAAGGATTGTACCCGTTGTATGACCATATCACCTCCAATGCTCCTTATTGTGATATCCTGGATATTACATTATACAATGGTCATTGGTCTAAAAGTATCCAACCATAAAAGCTATAAAACTCAGTCTTCCAATTATGAAATTAGTGTAACTATACTAAAAACTCTCATCCATCAATATTACTTTGAGTTTTCGTACACTCTCTTTTACTTGCCCATAAAATATAAAAAAAATATACTCAATACAAATCAACAAACTTATGATGAATTGATGTATCGAAAGAATACAGCAATCAAATCTGAGCATCTAATTATCCATGAAATATGAAAGAACATACTTGATACAAATTAATAGACTGTTGATGAATCAATAAAAAGAAAGATAGGGCAATCAAATCCAAGTATTTAGATACCCCATGTGGTTACCTGTCAAAAATGTCCACTTTAAGCATTCTAGATTTACTCCTTTAATTTACTCTATTTAACCTGATTTTCCTTCCTTTCATCAATGTACATCATTAATATACTAACTATTAAACTCTAATCAAGTGACTTGACTCATACCTAAAAATCTAGGTTATATCACTTAACATGATATGTGACGACCCGAGCCTAAACAATCAAACACACGGCTCCAGCCGCATACGCGGACTAAAAATTTAAAACAAAATATAACAATTCCATATTCCAGACTATTTCATTCTTTTGATTTAACTACATCATGATAAACTCATCCATCATTCACAAAGACATACTAAAGAAGAGACAACTCAAATAAAAGAAAAATACATAAATTTTCATGACAAATTAAACTCTAATAACTCCACAACATAAATCAACTGACTACCAGGACCTTCTTATCTACCAAAATTTCTTCCTATGGAGCTAGACGCAGCCTACTCAATCTGGAGCTAAGAAAACGCATGGGTGAGCCAAAGTCCAATAAATGATAATAATAAAAAACGTTAATAAAAATAGCAATCTCGAATATCAACTATAAAGATCTCAATATTACTCTCACAACCTACTATATCCGAGAAGAATTACAACACGTCGTAAATACGACTCTAAACAAGATAGGTTACATTTAACCTATACATCCAAAAATAACAAGAGTGCTAATAATAAAAGGTAATCCCCTGGAATCCGACATCAATGATGAGTGGGGATTCCTGGGTCTATATGTCAGCGAAAACGACCGATATAATCATGATAATAACCAATATAGATTCCACTAAATCCGGATATAATAGGATCCACACAAGGATACTGCCAATACAACTCATGAGGTACTCACAATCATAGAACATTCCAAGGAAACACCTGGATCTTATTCTGCCACTGTGAACCAAAGGCAGTGTATATCCCCCGACAACTGGGTACTTGCACGGGCTACCCGATACTCGCAAATTTGACCTCCGACCATATCCATGGTCTACGGAGACTCTACCCAACAAAGTACAGACGTCTCCCGAGCATGCTCATCACCTGACTCAACCAGGTACAGATGATCTCATCTACATGCTCCTCTTCCGACTCTACTAGGTGCGGAAAGTATCTCACATGTCAAATCGAACATTTTCTGTCATGATACCCTCGATATCATGATCTACGATGATCACATAGCCATAAGCATCCTACCGAACTAGGCAATGTACCTCAACCCACCAGGATACTAAAATCAGTATTGGATAAGCGTAAACCACATTAAAGTACTGTAACCTTCCATTCGACCAGGTACCGTAATGTTTTCGCACACTCTCCTCAATGTTAACCGTAGAAGTCAACAAATTCAAATACTCACACAATCGAGTATAAAGCAAAGGAAGCTTTGCAACTACAACAATAGAACTGTCGTTTGGTGCTGACCAGGGACTGTACTCACGCCATCAAATCTAACACAAAAGGATTTATCATGATTCGAAAGATAATTTACTTTAGCTTAATCCAACGACTTAACTATTTTTTTCATTCTGTTCCGATTCAACACCTACCACTAAGGCCAACATACAATGATCACTTATTGAAAAGTCAAAATAAAACAATTAATTCCAACATAAATAATATTTTATTTTATTCCATTTTATTTTATTATCATTATTATAATCAGTTATCATTCGCTAATAACTCAACATTCATGGTCACGTTACAGAGTACTTGTGCAGACAACCCATTTTCACATAATTTACATCCATTTTACTAACCCACTCTCAACATGCATCCTTACTCAAATATATATAAATACATACAACATATAATTAAATATATATATATATATATAATTAAATATATATATATTTATTTAATTAAATATATATATATTTATTTAATTAAATATATATATATTAATTGCCACACCCCCACTCTGCATACATCAAACCCACCGATACACACAGTACATATTTACACCCTTTCCACGCACTGTGCACACCTGCACTTGGCCACATACACACACCACATCCCTTGTATTTATACACACATATATATACACACACATATACACACATATACCCTCACACACTCAGGACACACGCACACCACCGTCACTTGCACACGCCAACACACCCACACACATCCAAAGCAGCGCCTGCTGCTTCCTCACATACACAGCACATACACACACACAGAAAATGCACACAGAACACAGCACACGAGTACACACACAGCAGCCCTGCTGCTTCTCCACACCCAACTTCACACACTGCTCACACACTTTCTTGCCAACACACACACAGCAGCTCAGCTGCTTCTCCACACCCACACCGTCACACACACTCGGTCACACACACACACGGCTGCACACCAGCCGTTCACACCCACACATACACAGATTACACACAACAATTTAATCCCAAAACCTACAAATTCTTCATTCCCAGATTTTCGGCCAGGACAGAGCACGAAGCTCTGTTTTCCCGAATTTCTGATTTTCCTTTTTTTTTTCTTTTCGATTTCCACAAGGAACCACACATAACCCGATTTCATCAGCATCGGTGAGAAAAAAGGCAGATTCGAATCAAGAAGAATTGAATCACAGAACACATCAACACTCAAGGAAATTACTGAATGAGGAAGTGGAAATTACGAGGATTCACCTGCAAATTTCAAGAAGGAATGACAGGAGAAGGGATTTCACTTGCAATTAGAGGAGAACGACAGTAAACGGGATTCACTCGACTGATGTCACGGTCCTTGAACACGGCTCGGCTTCGACTTCTGTTTCGGCTTCAGAGCCGACAACAGCAAGACGACGGCACAGCAGCAAATCGGCAACGGCGATGAAGACGACACCTCGGTGATGGCTTCCAGAAGCAGGATCTCTCTCTCGGCTCACACTCACAGCTTCATTTCTCTTCCTTTCCACTCGCCCGCACACACCCACAGAAGCGTTGATTAAATAGGCCACGGAGATGAAACGGTGGGGAGCAGGACGAATCAACGGGTTGCCACGGAAGACAATTGGTTATGGTGGTGAATAATCGAACGGCTCTTCTGCTGAGGCCGTTGCGAGCGAGAGCGAGAGAGAGAGAGAGAGAACCAGTCGGGAGAGAGAGAGAGAGGACGATTGGAAGCAGAGGAGAAGAAATGAGAAGGGGGTGAGGTGGCAGGGAAATTTCTATATTTTTATTATATTAATTATTGTTATTATTATTTATTACGTAAAATATTGTTGTTATTATTATTATTTAATTCTTTATATATCTAAAATTTTATAATTATTTCTGATACGCTGATAATTTTTTCATATATTAAAATTAAGCCCACCAAATTTAACTTTCAAATTTAGGGATAAAAATTTTCGAGTATTACATGGTACTCAAAAATTTTCATTCGCTTAATCCATTAAATTTATCCCATGTTTTAACGTATACCCGAAATTAAGAAACATGGATACAATGTACCAGATAAATCTCAATTAGATGATAAGTTTTCCCCGGCCTGCAATTAGTTATAATTCAAAATATAGCTCTACCTGACAAGGAAGAAGTTGTCTTCCCCACGGGCGGGTTCACGCCCGGGCACTGCTGTTGGCCGCCTTCAATTTTTCCATGTTTATCGTCATTCATTTGCTAATCAAACGGCGTATTTTTGGATTGTCTAATTCACATTTCGATAGCATAACCTTAGAGTTGGAGCATCGAATATCAAAATGGTGAATTTATGGATACATTCGTACCAATTTATCGTACGACCGATCCTAAGTAGCTACAACAATCTGCCTCCGAAGAACATAACCTTCCCCGCAATTCCATTGTTAAACGACAATCGAACGGTGCATCCTTGGATATATTTATATTATTTTAACGTATAAACGATCGATCAGAAAATATATACAGGATATATCTCCTTACCCTTCTCACGAGGGAGTCAGTGAGGACTCAGAACTATTACTATGAGAACTTCCAAGAGTAAAAACAGTTTCCAAATATTCATTGGCCATATTATACATTTCTGAGGACATATTCAGCCCCTAGTTTTATGAAGAACAGATCCTCTAGAGACTGAGAGAAACATTGGGAAGAATTCAAACAAAGCAAAAGCATGAGACTGACAACTGCGTAGCACCCCAAAAAGATAAAAAATAAAAAGAGGAATCAGCATAACTCTGACAGTCACATATTTTATTCATATCTCCGCACCAGAATTCCTCTTTACCATCGTATAACCCAGATGCTGCTAATAAAAAACTATGGTGTAAATGAGAGTTTATTAAGTAAGAATCAAACAATTAAAAGAAAAAACGAAAACCAACATTAACAAGTACCAATAATATCAAAACATAAGCTGTGAAACAATGTCTAAGCACATGACACTCTACAGCAGGAGTTTCTTCCATCTCGAGCCAAACTTCACCCAGCATCCAACAAAAAGCTATAACCTGGTTGGGCATTGTCTAGAAATCATTACCACAATCCAAGTTTGAATCACAAATAATGACCATAGTGGAATCATAAGTGTCTACAATACAATTTCTGCTAGAAAAATAAGTGCTATGCATGGAAACTCCCATACCAGAGAGCCTTAAAACAAGTATCATGTAGTAATTAGTATAATTTCAGGTTCACAATCGACTGCACAAGTGGTTCAAAAAAAAAAAAAACAAAAGTAAAATAAAAGTTGGTGCATAGTACCTCCGGCTTCCTCATGTTCTTTGAAGCGAAGAATACTAGGCTTAAAAACATGCAATCACATAAATTGGCAAAAATAACTGCCATTGAGGATTCCACGATATTAGCAAATCAATGTAATCAACCAAAGAAAATAGCTGGGCAAACAAGTCCAGGGGAAAAAAGCAAGCACATATCAATCACAGAAGATTTTCTAAAAGCTCTCTTCCAAACAGCTCAGTATATCAAATAAGAGATGTGTGTACTGTCTATTGATCCGATATAACAAGGCATGGACATCCAAAACAGCACATTGATTACCTCAAACAGATGCCGATACAATTTCATTAACATCTGCTGGGGAAATAGCAGTTCATGGAGAAGTAATTTCTTCAGAATTTTTTGGGAGCCGCTGAGATTCCAATAGCTTGCTGACTTGTAACAATGTTGCTCTCTGATTTCTGGAGGGAATCGAGAAACTACGAGCGATAGTTGATGGTGGAATTGGGAGTCGAGATGCTGTGTTTGAGGCAGCAACGATACTTCTATTCGTCCCAGAGGCCTCCGGACTCCTGGATATCAAAGGAGCTGAATGCAGAATTGAACCTGAGGGCCTTCTGGATTTAGTAGCTGCATTACCTGGAGGCCTTGGAAGCTCATGAAGCTCATTTATCTTGGGGGGAGATACAGAGGAAGGTGAAATGCTGCAGGATAGTTTTGAAGACGAAGGCGGCAGATGTGTTGGTGCTTGAGAAATCAATCCAGATGCCAGCACTGGAAGCTCTGAAGAAACCATGGGACCACTAGCCGAGAAACCAGGCTTAATCGGCTGACGGTTACTACTTAATGGACCAGAGAGAGCTTGTAGCTTAATTTTCTTATGATCGGAGGCATCAAGTGTGTCATTCTGTGAAAATGAATGTCCATCTGCAAGAGAAGGCAAATGTGTGGAGGCTTCATTTCTGCTTCGATCATTATAAACTGAATCTTCTTTCAGGGCTGATGCTAACAAGTTATCAATGGAATCCCTCTTATGCATTTTGTTTTCTAAGGGAGATGAATGCCATATACTGTTGCTCTGCTCATTGAGGCTAGCTGGCCTTGTACGAGGAACTGAATGACTTGTTCTTGAGGTTGAACTCTTTGCATCAACGGGTGTGGGCAGTACATAAGCAGGGAACTTCTGCGTGGATGGTGGATGCATTTTTCTGACCTGGTCAGCTGGATCAAACCTCTTCTCTGCAGTTATTGGTGCTGAGTGACTGCTCACTCTATGCGCACTTTCAATTATCTGTGGATCCCCTTGAATTTTGTCCAGACTGGCCTGCTGCAGTGATTAATTCTGATTTCTGAATACTTGAAAGAGGGAAATGTCTACAAGATCATGCATGTAAAATAAAGATTGAAGCCTAAGTTTATAATGCCTTACCTCTGTACTTTCTGTCATTGAGACTGTAGGGAATGACTGGGCATCTTGGTCTAACTACAAAGTTGCCACATATTCAGGAAAAAAAAGGGGTATTAGAAATGCAACAAAAGGTAACAGGTCACAATGAAAACAAGGACATTGACCACTGGCTAGTTTGTAGGTGCTAACTCTAAGGTGTACAAGATGGCCAGACAGGTCATGTGTTTAATCTTACAATAGCTATTACACCCCATATAGTGAAAGTCTTTTTTATTTCATTACCCCCTAAAGGGAGAGTAAATCCATGCCACCTCATAAAAAGAAAAAAGAATAACTCTAGGCCCATGCTAGCATGTCGAACATATTTTTGAACAACCAGTAATAAGAAGAAATAACAAATTGAAAACCTTCACTCAAATAATATCAAAATTAAATCCTGCCACTTCAACTGCAACTGAAATGTGACGAAGAGCTACAGAACATTCGTGGCCCTGCAAAACTGCTCATGTAATGCCCAAGAAAGTAATGCATCTATCTATGACAGATTGATCAGCCGTATTTTGTATCAGCCTAATTTTAGGAAGATAGGCCTTGCTGGTCAGCTTTGGGAAATGGCTAGAAAACAAGACTTAATCAATTCAGCAAATCAGCCTCCCTTCCCCCAGCACCAATAACATATTCTGCTTTATTTAACCAATCTACATTAATCAATGTGTCACATCATCACTAATCATCACTTTTCTTAAATTATAGAACCAAAACAACAAAAGTTGATAGTTTTCAGCAAAAATCTTTATCTTAATTTTGCTTTGTGCATCTGCTTTACTTCTTATCTTAAACCTTTTTATATTCAAAAGGCTCAATACAACATGCTAATTTTATTTCTACACCTACTTTACTTTTATATATTAAAACAATATCATCCGTAAATAACATAAACCAAGGAACCTTATCTTTAACATTTCTCATAAGCTCATATATAACTAAAATAAGTAGGGAAGAACTCATAATAGACTCTTAATGCGCTCCTATCATACTAGAAAGATCCTGGGTATTTCCTCTTATAATTCTAACACTAATTACCCCCACATACATATCTTTGATTACCTCTATATATTTTTTACCACCTCCTTTCTTCTATGACACCCACGATAAGATTTTACCAGGCACCCTATCATAAGCCTTTTTCAAAATCAATGAAAACTACACGTGCATCTCTTTTTTTTTCCCCCGAATTTCTTTATTAACCTTCTCAAAAGATGTATAACTTTAATGGTTGAGTGTCCAAGCATTAAACCAAATTGATTTTCAAGCACGTTTGTTTCTTGCCTTAGTCATTATTCAATTACTCGTTCCCACAATTTAATAGTATGACAATTAATCTAATAATGTGATAATTAACTGATAACTAACCCAACTTTAAATGTCTCTCTCATTTTTATAAAAAATAACAACAATGATTCTCCTCCATTCTTTTATTTCTTAAAATCATATAAAATAAGTGACTTAACTAATTTGTCCCATAATTTCCTAAATATTTCTAAACTTTAATAGGTACTTTATCTAGTCAAATCGATTTACTATTTTCCATCATTTTAAGTGCACACACAACTTCTTGAACTACAATTTCATGGACCTCTTTGAATTTTTTATTTATTTACTCATCTCTAATCTCTAGATTTAGACCTTGTATTATGTTTCATTAAATAGTTTTTTTAAATAATTTTGTCATCTTTCTTTGATGTCATCTTCTTTTCCTCATATTCGAAATATCATCATCATTTATACATTTAATACAGCCTACATTCCTACTCTTTCTCTCTCTTGCTCTGGCCAATTTGTATGTCTTCATCTCCCTCTTTGGCTCCTAGCTTAGGATACCATGCATTATATGCTCTACACTTGGCTCTACTTACTGCTTTTTTTGCTAGTTTTCTTGTCTCCAGGTATCTTACAAAATTTCTATTAATCCTACAAAGTTGCTTATAGCAATATCTAAATTTTCCTAAGTTTTCCCCCTTTAAGTTCTATCATCATTCGCCAAACGCTAGGGTTTCAGTCTTTCTCCTACATTAAATAATACCTACATCTAATACTAAAAATATATGTTGAGTAGGTAAACTAATAGGAATGATTTTACAATCCCTAAAACACAACCTGTCCGACGTTCTTGCAAGAAGCAAAAATGTTTGACTAATATTATGTCTATTCTCAATAGTTATTCTGTGTAAAAATATTTTTCTTAGAGCAAATATTGAGTATTATAAAATTGTAAAAAATAATAAACTCTAAAATCTTATCCCCCGAATCACCAAAACTAAAATTTTCATGTACTCATTCAAAACCTAAGTTATTGTTTCCCATAAGACCATTTAAATCTTCTATTACAAAAACTCACATCTACTCCCATCCTCTGCATCACACCATCCAAATATTCCCAAAATTTGTTTGTAATATTTTCAGATAAGCCATCTTACCAGCATAGGCACTTATCACAATTTTATTATTTCTAACTCTAAGACTGAATTAATATATATTCTTCTATCTTCTATCTTTACATCTACTACATTATCTTTTAAAATTGTATCCCCCATAATATCTAAACCATTTTTATTTTTTCCCTAACTGAAGTTTATAACTAGTCTTTTTTATTTATCTTTTTTTTTTCCTCCTACCCGTTTAGTTTCTTGTAACAAATCATATTAATTTTTCTTCTAATTATAGTATCTACAATCTCTCTACTCTTTCCAGCAATGGTTCCTATATTTCAAGTGGCCAGTCTAATTTTACTCTAGTCAACTAGTTTCTTAATTTGCCCACTCTTATACTTTCTACAATGTGTTCAAGTGGGGACAAGACACATCACTACAAGAAAATGACCTAATTGGATTCATCCATAATAGATATGACAAAATTATATGCTGCTGTTAGTTACCTAGCTCAATCATTGTCCAATGATGGAGTTGGGAATAAAGAGGTGAGAATATAAGTAAAACTATAAATATATATATAACAAAATAAGTGGAAAACAAAGTGGATAAAACTAGTTTGTCCTATAGAAAATAAACACAACACCAATACATTGAAAACATTTTGTGTAAAGGTCAAATCTTGTGGCCAATCTGAAATATAATTGCCTAAAATTGATTTAAAAAAGCAAAAGATGATTTCCGGTGATGTATCTCATGTAAAGCTTTGGACAGATCTGAGGGCTATTAACACAATTAAAGCAAGGAGTGAATTATTTTCTCTATTAGAATATTAGTACTACCAAATCAATAAGCAATTAAGATGTCTAATGCATAAAATTTCTAGTGAACCAACTCCAAAAAAAAACCTGAAAAAGAAAAGGCAAAATTACTACGAAGTAACTGCATGAACAAACAGAGATAGAATCAAGGATGCTTCAGAAGCACCGGCAAGACATACATTTAGACAACAATTGAATCAATAAATAATAGATTTATGTCAGTTAGCCATGTAAGTAGATGAGAAGCTCCTCTAAAATGTTCAAGTTCATCAAATGCTCACCTCCATTGAGTTCCTTGATGTAGAAATCACTTCAAACCCTGGCTTATTTTGCCGATGATCAAAACTTAACTCCCCATAATCATTAGAATCATATCCATACTCACCATTATCCCCTGCATCATCACCATCATTGAGCCCACTTACTTGATAATCTATACGATGCTTTTCTGTAATTTGTTTCACATGTGGATCAACTGCCTCAAGCGACCTATAAGCCTTGCCAAAGAAGTTCAACTGCATCATAAAAAGAGGAAAGAGTGAAGTAATGAGGAATTCATATTAAAGTTGATAAGAACGAACATGTATGTTTATTCATGATATATATATATATATAGTTTGCCTGAGCTGTGTGGTGACGAGCTGCTTGTGTTAATAGACTCCGGGACTGTCCTTGCTTCAGGGACTTTAATCGGAAAACACATAATGTTGCCTCATCTTCATATTCATCATGAGCTGTCTGCAACCGTTGCTGTCTCCTTTTAGATCGTGCTTTTTCGTTCTGTTGCGCCATCATGTATTCATACACACTTCTGAAGATCATGTATGGAATTAAAAAGAAATCAATTTCATGAACACAAAACAGAACAAATGACCAAGAGTCATACCGTTTTTCATCACATTGTCGTTTCATGTCCTGTGCCAGAAAAAAACCAAGGAAGTTAACTGAAACTTAGCTGAATTACAACACTTTTAAGAGTATGCTAAACCAGTTATTTAGAATCCAGGTTAAGAATGCAGAAATTAAAGATCCCTGTTCCAATGCAATAATCAAGGAACTGTGAAAAAAAATCCAGTCAAACAAATAACTAAAGGCATACCAACATCACATCCAGGGCGCCCATGATGTACCTAACATGGTTGCTAAACAGCTGAGTTATGCAAATTACGAGATGAAGTTGGCAAATTTAATCATCTAAAGAACACTCAGTATCTCCACCAACCAGCACCCAGCCTCCCTAGTCCCATCCCCCTAAACCCAACTTCAATATAATTCCATTAGTGCAGTGCCTAATAAAATGGAAACAGTAGGCATACTTAGAGAGTACTACTGCTTGGAAAAGCAGAAAAAACAAAACCAAATTATACCATGATTCAACTTTCAAAAAACTAGACTTACATTGTTTTGAAAAGATACTAATAAATATATCATAAAAATCTACAAAAATAGAACAAATTTCAAATATGTCTAAATATAAATCACAATAAAATCCAAAAGTAATGGATTAAAATTTACAAGTGTTCCATGTTTGTCTTCCTCTCTTTGAGAAAACTCATCCCCAAGTTTTGAAAAAGAGGAGAATCAATAAGTGTGAAAGTCTAAAGGACCCAGAAACTGTTGTACAGAAGAAAGCATAGGCTGTTTCAAACTTTTAGCAACAAGCTAATATAATTCTACAATGTTTTCCCAAGAGGAAATGAAGAATGCAGTGGGAATGATAAACTCTATGTCCGGAACACCCTTGATGTGTTGGTCACATATTCCACCTTGAATTTCAATTACTTTCAACACAAACTTTGAATCTCCACATATCTCTTTTGTTAGGTTCTAATTCAATCGTGTTCAGCAACTGCATTCATAGCTTCAAAAATATGTTGGTTACTTGACTGAAGGAGTAATTGCAGTAGTTGGAGTTGCCAAAAGAGAAAGCAAATCTTAAAATATCTCATCAATTAATGTACTGAAACAATCACAAAGTGTGTCCAATCTTGCCATGGTCCTGTCTAAATCTATCGACAATATTATCCAAATTTTTCTGCCAACTTCCAAAAATCCTGTTAACGACTTGCTCCATCAAATTGCAAGTTAGTAGAGGCTTGTAAATATAGAATGAGTTAAAGTCAAAACAAGACTTGAGCAGAACTGAAAAGGATTGGACTAGGTTTAAAAGAAACTGGATCAGACCAAATAAACAAACAATTTTATTTGTTTGTTCGTTATGAGGAAAGGTCAATACAACTGAGGAACAGTATCCAACTAAACTGCGTCTTCTCTGTTCCCATGGTGAAGAAGAGCATAGAGATTTTGAAAAGAGGATCATGCCACCACAGAGAAGGCAAACTTTCGGTAGCTGGTGATGGCAGGGATTCACAAGATGTATTCTGTCGGCGTGGTCTATGGTGGTGACAGTGAACTCATATAATAGGTGTGTGGATTTCACGGTTGGTGGAAGCTGGATTTTGTGGCAAGGGTTTGGTATTGGTGGTGTAATTCTATGTTTTCAAGAGGTAGATTATTGAGGTTGATAGATTCAGTGAGAGATAGGAGAGTTATAGAGGATGATCACAGCAGGTGACTTTGAACGGGTAGCGTTTAGTGAAATGCTGGTGGTGGCTTGAGCGTGCAAAAAGGTGTACTGTAATGGACAATTGTGTGGATTGCAATATGATAACATCAACTCCAAGGTTTGACAGGACAGGAAAACGATTAACATGATGGCACTTGATCCCAAAGGATGGCATTCATTCAACCTGGCTATGATACCAAAATGATGGGGATGAGCTCCAAATGGTAACAAACCCCACTTCAACAGAATTCCATTAATTCAACACTTAAAGAAGTATATAGGAGGCCTATTTAGAGAGATATACTACCTGGAAAACAAATATTCATATATGCATTTCTATAGTTTGAGGAAACCTAATTATGCTAGACTTGACTTCCCTAATAACTAGACTCACAATCATTCAAAATCATACTAAAAAACATACCCAAAAACCTGTGAAAATGGAATAAAAATCTGAAATTATCTACACCCATGGACTATGGAACCAAGGATTATCCCAAACTTATACCGAAATAAAATCCTAAAACTAACAATTTAAACCTTAAGTATCCACTATTCCATTCATTTCCTTTACACAAGTCCCAGTTGCCCTTACAGACTTCTAGCCAAGCATCACCACCCACGTTGCATTCTCTATAATATTGTCAAAATTGAATAACACTGATTGATGCCCTCATAACAACAAGAAAATGAAGACATAGTCAAAACCAAAGCACCTTAGACAAGCCAAATCAACCCTTGAAACATCAAATAGAAATAAGGACTTAACCATTACGTATTCAAACCCATGCCACCATATGCACTCCATCCCCTTCCGTAACAATCATCTTTGCAACCAATCTACATCAGATAACTTCCTATATCACGACACCCATAGTACATAGTGGTTGCTCACTGAAGCAAGGAGACTTGTTCAATACCAAAACACATTCAATTGAGACAAATCAAAATCCAATATCACTAATTCTTTGTCACAGATGGGAATAATATTTACATGTGGACTCCCAAATCGGTTCAGATGCAACGACTCCCACTTCTGATGCAACTAAGTTAACTTAGTTACGGGGCCAGGTCAAACCCTATTTTTATTATAAGGGGTGCTATCGTTTGGTATCCGGATTAAGATAATTAAAATTGTGGAAGTGCAAATCGTGTCATGGGAAATGACCACATATAACATCACTTTTTTCACTTATTTCTCTATCTTTTTCCCTACCTTTTTGGGATAAGTTGCCAATTAGTTCATTCTTTTAACACCTTAACAATAAACAATCCACAACAGATTGATCAGTGCCGCTCATGTGTGCATGTGACATCAGAAGCACACTAATTTCATCATATTTCGTTGATAATTTTGATATCCTTATGAGTTCTCTTGAAACAGGAATTGTTTAATTGTTAACCACTACAATGGCGGTCTTTACATCCTCGTGTACTAGTTTACTTCATCAAAACATAAGATTACCATTGTTCTGATAAGAAGCTACCAAGCAACTATGACTTTAATGCTCACCATTACTAGGACAAGAAAATCAAAGCTATATATAGGGGAATCCTATGCAAAATTCTGTCTTCAACAAATAATTTATAACCCACCAAAAATGAAAAAAACAAAATAAAGAAAAACCCACAGGATGGAGAAAATACCCTTGCCGTTAAACTATACAAAGATATCCTTTTTTATCTTTTTGTAGGGGGCACATAGGATTGCAAGTGAAGAAACAAGAGAAGCTGCAGCCAGCTTAATTTTTCACAAACTTCTACAAAAAAGGAAAGCTGATAGAATTCAAGTGGCAAACCTCCACAGTTTGAAGTTCATTAAGAAGAGATTCTGATGGGTTTGTAATGGTGGCAAATATGTTGGACCGCTGCATTTAAAGCACAAAAATGAATATCAGGTTTTCTATTAAGATCATATTGCCAGATCATATATCTTGCAGTTAAGAAAAACAGCAACTAGCACTCACATAGTGATCAACAAGTTTCTGAAGTTCAAACTGCACCGTTGCCAGCAATAATAAGGCCTTGCCTGCATATGGATGCATATGAATCTCTCATGCACAGATTTGCAACAGAAACATCTGAAAATCCATAAATTATCAAAACAAGAGTTGCACATAATAGAAGTATGCAAAAATAAATCCATTCTGAAACCTCTTTATTTATGATGGTAGCACGATCAACAATATTTTTTTTAACCTTTGGTCGTATGCTGTAAGAAACGGTCACATTGATAATAACAGCCAGGACACAGGTAACTTTGCTAGAGTTTACAATCAGGGAGTTCAAATCTCAAGGAATTTGCAGAAAATGGAATTTCAAGCACTGCGGTTTTAAAGCATATGTTAACCATAAAGTAATATGCCATATACCATAATACAGTGATTAAAGGATGGCACAGATGGTAGAGGTAGTAGTCATGTGGCAACAATGGGACAGGTAGAGGTGGTGAGGATGGGTGTTGGCAGAAGAAATGGGAGTGGGTAACTGGTTATGATGAAAATAGGTGGTGGGTAGGTAGCGGCGTAACACCTCTACGGAACTATAATGTCATGATTTTCTCTATGACAACCAAAAAAGAAAGCTGTCACAAATTAATGAGTACTGGGGTTATATATACATAGCCACTTTAAAGTTGGGGTGGTTTTCACATAACCACAACTAAGTTTTATTTTCCCTTTTTTTTTTTTCATTACCACCTTGAATTCAATTTTCGTTTTCAATGTAACATGAAATGCCAGTCCGTATCCATCTCTCAACAAAAAAGCCCACTTGCATACCATATCAGCACAACATGCTTAAAACATTGAATTTACATAAAAACTAGGCAATTGGCAACATTTGGATCTTTCAATCAGAAATCAAATTATATTTAAGATCAAATGTTTAAAAGTTTAAATTTACCTTATTTTTGCAAAATTAAATGGTTGCTTACATGATGAGTAATATCATAATACGGCAATTTCATTAAAATTTTGTGATGAAAATAGGACTTAGGTAGTACATTGACAACAAAAATATAATTTAAGGTAATTAAAAGCCCAGTGCAAACCTAAAAGCTTTAAACAAGGACCAATCTGACTCCAGCCCAATCTTATGGCAATAGAAAATCAATGCCCTTAAACTCTTAAACAGATGAATTAGTATCTGAAGATCAGTTTGATAACTGCTTTAATGCATTTTGCATGAATACAACGAAACTAATTTGTGTAAGGCCTTTTAGTGGTCTTATTACCCACATCTTAATCAGGCATTCACTTTGACTCTCCCTTCCCCCTCCTCCTCATTCCAATGCACTATAAAATAAAAGACTCAGGAAAGTGATGTGATACATATATTAAATGAATGAAACACAAGGCTCTTAATGCTCTGAAAGTTAGCTGGTAATCATTGCAGTTTATGACAGCAGGATTTTGAGATTCATATTATCAAGTGAAGTTTGCAGCTATTTGTAGCAGAAATTGAGGCAAGCACCAAGCAATTATGCACTCTCCAGATAATTTTATCGGCAACTGACAGGAGAGTTAAGGTACTGATGAACTCACCACTTTCTTCATCATTGAACAATGTTGTTTTCTCCAGGAGACAATCACCCATCTCCCGCAGAGACTCGGAGAACTCTGAAATAGAAGTTGTACTTAGAATAGACAAGGCACTGTTGCTATGCCCCTAAAATAGAAAAAAATCACTGTACAAGGGTTTATCCATATTCATTAGAGGGTCCAAGAGCAGAAAAGATAGTTAATTGAGATATCCTATACAATCCTGTTCCCTCACAAGTTCGTATAGCCAAGCAAGCCATGATACGAAATTTAGAGAGGTATTGCTTGGGCTTATCGATGAAGCACATGGTGCACCATCTCCTGCAGAGACCCAGAGAACTTTGAAATAGAAGTTGTATTTAGAATAGACAAGGCATTACTGCAATGTTCCTAAAATAGGGGGGAAAAAAATACTGTACAAGGGTTTATCCAATTCATTTACAGGGTCCAAGAGCTGAAAAGATGGTTAATTGAGATATCTTGTAAAATTATGTTTCCTAACAAGTTCATATAGTCAAGCAAGCCATGCTACCATATTTAGAGAGGCATTGCAGGGCTTATCACTGAAGCACATGGTGCATTTTAAGGAAAAGACACACACCACAATGTTTTGGTCACACATGAGCTCATGAGATGCTACAAGAGAAAAGGAGTGTCAACCAGATGCCTAATAAGATTAACATAAGTAAGCCATATGACTCTACTGAGCAGACTGTGATACTTTAGGTGATGAAGAGAATGAGGTTTCCTGATTATAGCAACATACTTACAGCTATGCAGACATTGTTCGTCAAATACTAGCACTTCATTTAAGCAGCAACAGCATTGTGCTTGAAGCATATTTATCCAATACGATCAAATTTGTACAAGTTATATCTACTAGATTAAGAATCAATTACTTGACAAACACCAAGATCTGCCCAGCAACCAAGGTAAATTAAAATTTACCATAACCAGTAGATTGAGGACGTCTGGGTTTGCTAGCTGTTCATACGTAGACAGTTATAATTCCCAAATATAAAGAACTCAAAACACAGTGACATACTGCTGCAACGGTATCACATTATGGGCCACAGATACATGACTAATGCAGAAGACCTCATTCCTTCACACAAAATTACAATTTATTTGAAAACTTTTGTGTGCCTTAACAGACTTATGAATTGGAACTGAATCAAAATTGACCCATGAACAGGACTGCCGTCTTGCAAACACAAGCAAGAAATGCAAATGGAAATAAGAGAGATGAAGTCAGGGCACTCAGTTTAGACGGATTTACTGCTGGCAGCTGTGGATGAAATTCAATTAGCAAGCCTCTTTTTCCTTTTGGCAAGATTTATGAAGCTATAGTAATAAAGGACCAAACAACAGGAATAAAGATTTTCTTTAGTTCACTTTGAAATGCCAGTGATGTTGTTGTGGTTGTGTCACATGTGCATGGGTAGATAAAAGAAAGAGCTACCCACAATCAATCAACACATTCATGCACAACACCAACAACTGACATTCCAAAAATAGACATGCATACCACCTTCATAGAAAAACACCACCTGCTTACTTGCTATCACCTAGTGAAGATAGCACTAACACTCATTTGTTTACAGAGAGCTATAACTATGAGAGATATTTTCAAAAGGAAGCACAGAAAACACTAAACAAGAGCTATCCAGTAAATCAGTCTATTAAGCCTATAGGTGATAGAGACTCTTTCTATTTCAAAGATAAACAATAACAACAAAGTCTTACTAGTTGCTTCTTTCAGCAAAATTTGTTTATTAGTGAGAAGATATCTTGCAGTATTTTGCAGAATATCATAGCAATATCAGATTGTTACCTCCCTTACAGCAACATTTATCTCACGTGTTGAAAGAAGAAGGAGATTGCTAAGAATGTAATACTTTTGTTCGGTCAATTTGGTTGGACCGTCAGAGTGTCAACCAAATGGCAGGGCAAAGTTTGCTGAAAGTTAAAGAAAGTGATTGTTAAACTAATTTGGGAAGTCCAGCATGCTTTTGTTGAAGGTACACATTGTATATGAAGCAACGATGAATGCAATGATGCTCAGTTAAAGCTGAGTCTGCTTGGGGTGTTGTGTAAATTAGACATTGAAAAAGCTAATGACATTTAGATTTTCGCTATTATTGAGGACACTGGAAAAAAAAGGAGTGGAATGGATTAGATGGTGGATACCAACCACCAAATTATGTATTACCAGTGAGCTAAAGGATCATTTCCAAATATCTAGAGCACTTAGTCATACAAATGATGGCAGTAATGAGCAGATTTTTTTTTATTAAAGTTAGTGCCAGTGGTTAGATTAATGAATTCACAGTTAGGAAAATTAATGTCTAGGAAATCAGAATTTCTCATTTAGTGTTTGCAGATTATTCTTTGATGTATTTTACTTGCATTTCAGGCATGCTCTGGATGCAAATAAATATAATAAAGTCTGAACTATTGCCAGCAGGAAATCTCATCAATCCTGATTGTTTGTCCGGGATTCTCAGCTGGAATGTGGCATCACTTCCAAGAAAATATTTTGGAATTACGGCGGGGCACAAGGTAAAGAGGCATATGCTTGGCTGTTGAAAAATGTAAGAGACTTTCTCAAGGGGAAAACAGTACCTTTCTATAGGGGTCATATTACTATTGTGAGGTGCTTTCTCCAACCTTCCAACATACTTCTCATTGCTCTTTCCATTGCCTTGTTCGGTTGGTGTAAAAATTTGAAAGACTAATACAAAATTAATTGGGGTGCAACAGTGATGAGCACCATAAGTTACATTTGATTAAGTGGGAACACTGTCTCAGCAAAAGGCTGGTTTGGGGATTGAAGGCTTCAATCTCTTTGACAGGGAATTGCTGGGAAACTAGCTATGGAAATTCCTAGAGGAAAAGAAGGCCCTGAAGAGAAGAGTTATTCAGGAAAATCTGATTCATATCATTTTGGCCAGTTTCTGAAACTATCAGGTTGCAATTATAATGTGGGGCAGTGGAAATTTATCATGAAGGTGTCATGACAAGGTGTAAGCACAGCAACCACTAAGCATTCTCTTGTGACCATTCAGACAGATCAACAAAGAGATCAAGAATGAGTTTAAGTGGTTGAAAGGTCAGTTAGGCAACTGGTTTGTGTGGATATTAGTGAATAAGCAGTTGTAGTAGTTATAAAGGCGCTTTGCTATATAAAGCCATACTTGTATTGTAATAATTATGATTTATATAATCAATGATATGAATTCCTAGTCCATCTTGGATTAGGCTCCGTTTTCTATCTCTTGCTCTTCTCTTTTCATCTACATATCTCAAGAACAGCCTTTCTTCTCTTCTTTCTAGTCTCTTTTTAGTCATGTATGAGTCAATTTAGGTTTTCACGTAACAAATGGTATCACGGCAAGTTCCTTTCTTGGGAATTCTTGCTTGTTTCCATCAAATTTTACACATTTTTTTTTCAAACACATTCAGCTACATCTTTTATGTTTCTGATTCTGTAACTAGTCAAAGGCAGGGCATACCGAAGCCTAATGTTGATACTATCCATTTGCACAAATTCATACTTCAGATGGCCAGTTGGATCACTAGTTCAAACTTGGTTCTGAAATTTTGTACTTCAGTATTCTGTCCTTATGCTTCCAGATTTGAAAGGAACTAGCTACTACATGTACTAAATGAAGCGACACACTGACATAGCCATAAACAAATTGGGAAATAAGATGGCAAAAGCAATGCATCTAACCTCAATGCTAGACCAGACTCAAACACACAATAACTGGTTTTTTTCATTACTCTGGTACACTTAACAGAGGCAACAGTCCAAAAGAGCCTAGACTTGTATACCCAGAGTTAAGGGAAGCATGTACCATATGCACTATTTGCAGTTGCAGCAGCAGCCGAGAGTAAGCTATCATAGCAGTTTCTCATATCCTGCATTTCCTGGAATATTCCAAAGGATCAAGAAATTAGAATTTTGCTTTTTTTTTTCCCATTTATGACAGAAGAAACAAAAACTTTTCTTCCCTTTCTGCAAAAGAGCAGACAAGCTGACATAAAACCAGACAATTACAATGCTGGTGGGGCACAACACCATCTATGGATAAAACCAGCAGTGGTAAGGAAGCTTGAATCATACATCAACAGGTACCTTCTTAAAGCATTATAATCATTGCCCAAGATAGATGAAAATGTCAGTATTGGCATTGGTTGCGGCCATATCTATACCGGACAATTCGTATTAATATCAGATATATAGAAATAAAAAACTTTTTTGAGAATAATAAGTTGAAAGGTAAAAATCAGCTGATATACTATGATGTTTTTGCAATATTGGAAAATATTAATATCAGAAGGCTCAATACTGATATATATTGACTGATATTTTCATCCATATTGCCCATACTAGGCTGTTAAGTGAAAATTTTCCAAATAGATGCTATGGTTTGTTTCGTGCACTTCTCTATGAATGAAGCCCTTAATTGTTCTATTATGAAGATGCTTCTTGAAAATGAAGTTTGAAAGGAAATTAATATGTCCTTACATGCAATCACATGATGATTCCCACACCTATCCAATTTCCTAATATACATCAAAGCTGGAGAAAAAATGTTACACACCATTCATACTAAGAGCAGATTCCAAGTGATGTAAACCCACTTCAGTCTCTATTTTTCAAATATTAATTGCTTTTACACACTTTCAGCATGATTAGTAATAAGTGGTTGTTGATATCACTTCTTCCCACATTATTATCACCTCATTTTCAGCACATTTTGGCATTTCTCAACTTTCAACACGCACTTCATTGCTTTATACAAGTGAACACCGACATTTGCTTATATACAGAAAGGGTTTGGGACAATTGAAGACAAGGGATATGCCAATGACCTAGCACGACAAAGAACTCTTGAAGTTCATGGAATGTCAAGTTTTTCAGTAAGAATCTCAATAGTAATATCTCTCTTAGATCCTGAGAACAAAATAAATAATGAATATGCCAGGCCATTTAAAAGTAAAGTCAACGAGCCTTTCAACAGATGGAGAACCATGTTAATCATAAATCTGGAGACAAAATCAAGACTAGTTCAATAATGAAATTATACATCTCATACATTTCCAATCACTTTTAGCTTTTAGCCATTAGGCACAACCAAACACTACTTATCACATCATTCTTGCCCATATAATTTTCACCGAATAACCAAAAACAAGCTATGATTATGATCTATTTCTTCTCCTTTTCGAATTTTATGCTATAATCTTGTAGCGTGATCTGATCAAATCTTGAAGTGGCACGCAGAGTATGGGCCAACCTGTCAATATTTTGATAAAAGCTCAATATTGCTACATCTCATCCAAGTCCTTGCTCAGTTTTTATGCCATATTCAATTCGGGACAATTCTCCTGCTTGGCCTTGTATAATTCAGCCTTGATACAAACTTTTCACATCGGCAGTTCACAAGCTGATCAAATGCCAGTTCATCCATGACCAACTGATTAAGGGAAGATCATTGTAACTCCTACCTGGACATTCTTCAACGGATAAGGGAAGATCTTCAATAATCTCTTAAATACAGATGAGCTCTCGCATAATCAATCAAATGATAATCAATCAAATAAAATATAGGACGAAAATCCAGGTAACCACCAGACTCTCTGATTTTATAAATAGAGGAGCCAGATGCCATTCCATGTTTCTACACACTTTCTCTACATTTTTCTACTCGATCACAGTTAAAGCCGATACACCTCATATACGAGATAGAACAATGTCATCTTAGGCTATGCTCTATGACAGGGCTAATATGAGCCACAGTTTGTTGTGCTGCCATCCCCTTATAAGTGACCTTTTCTACGTGCCATTCATACCACACCCACTGAAGGACCTTCTTCTTCACTCTCTAATTACCCAAAAATCAGTGTTGACTTTGACATTAGAGCAAATGCCATAGGAAAAACCTTCAGGCTTTCCTTCACACCTTTTTTTTTTTCTATTATTATGTTCATGTGTTCACACTCGCAAGATGACCAATGATGAATCAAGGATGCAACAATTGGTGCAGTCTATGGGAATGGCATAATCATTTCCGGATAATTTTCGGAATGAATCCTAACACTTCTCCATCAAAATAAAAAAGAAAAGAAAAGAAAAGAACTGGATGCTGAATCAACACGACCTTTGCGAATATATGGGAACATCTTTGGCAGGATTTTTTTTTTATTTTTATGGCACTTTTCTAAATATCTATGCCCAGGGCATTTTTTCAAACATATTACTAAAAGGGGTGTTGTTAGACAGTAGAAGAGAGGGAGAAATCGTGGGGAAAACTGGGGGCAGAAATTGTGGGAGGAGGTGATTTGGGGAGAAATCATGGGATGGGGATGACTGGAGGTTACAGAGGGCAATTTTTTTTTGGGGGGGGGGGATACAGGGGAGGGGATTGGTTTTTAGAATTTAATTAATCAATTAGTTAATTAATTAAAACTTACAAACTTATTTAATTAAAATATAAATAAAATACATCTACAAGATATTGGCATGACTGGTTCATGTTTACTCTTCATCTCAACCTCCCTGCCCATAGATTTTAAATTAGTCATTTTCCTCCTATCGATTTAAGTTTAATTTAAATAAAATTAGTTTTTAAGATTGTTATTACGTTCTAAATAGTTTTTGAAGATTTATTAATTAAACATGTTTAATTGTCTTATATGTTAAATTTTACTCTCATCTTAGCCAAAGTTTTTCAAAAAAATTCTTCAGTGCTAAAAAGTTTTCTACATCTAATTTAAAAAAAAAAAAGAAATTATTGCCTTTAAACAGAGGCTAAAAGGCTGTTTGTTTATAACTTTAAAGATGACTTTGAAAATTTTTTTACCAAAAGTATTTTATGGTATTTTACAAAATTTTGAACCAAAACTTAGTATAAAAAGACGCAACAGATAATAATGAATCTCAAGTGATCTTTTTATGAATTTTTTTAAAAATATGTAACAAATAAATTTTTAAAAACTATTTTAAAAATACAATAATCTTAAACATCCAATTATATTTAAATTTAAAACTTAAACCTTCAGAAGAAAAAGGACTGATTTACGATCTGTGTGCAGGAAGGTTAAGGTAGAGTGAATATGAAATAATAATACCGATAATTTTTTAAATGCAAATTATTTAGATCTCAATTACTTGAATTTTAAACACTACTGTAATATCCCCAATCTCCCCCCTCCCCAACCCATGATTTTCTCCCCTAAATCACCCCTTCCCACAATGTCTCCGACCCCCAAGGAAATCAAGGAAATCAATGATTTTCTACTCTCTCTCTCTCTCCAACCTGTCAAAAAATGCTTCCTTTTAGTAATATGTTTGGTAAAAACACCTAGGGCATAAATAGTTTTTTAAAACAAGTACCACAAAAAAAAATCCTCTTTGGCAGATTATCTTATTGAGTGGATTGACAGGCAATGCACTTGGTTGGGATTCTATAGGCCAGCTGTCAATGATTTCTTTGAGCCACCTTCCAAGTATGCTCAAGGTCCCCATCGAAGATATTCCAAGTCACCTAATATTCACATATTGTGAATTCTCTTGGCAACCTGAGGATGCTTTAAGTCCCTTGTTGAGGATACTCAAGGCCACCCCTGTACTCCCAGTCACTTGTCAAAGATATTTCGGTCCACCAAGGACACTCTGGATCCCCATCAGCCACTCACTGAACTCTGATCCCATGAGGTATACTTCAGTCTTTTATGAAAGATACTCTAGGGCACTTATCCGGGATTTTTTGGCCTCTGAGCATATGAGGAAACTTTAGGTCCCGGTCAAGGATACTATCAAGACACATGGTCACTCGACAATGCTGAACTCTAGGGGCACCTATCAAGGTCAAACTCTAGTTGGCTTTCCTACTGAAGCTCCACCTTGTTCCAAGGCTCTTTAACTCCATTTATCTTAAGCATTTATTAGCTCCACCTCGATTCGACATTTTCTCAACTTGACCAAGCTTGGACATCTATAAAGTCCCCTCAGCTGGAATATCAAAGTCTCAACCCATTGAAGGAAAGTGGACCCTTACTTTACTAACATGCTCGTTCTCGATAGCCACAGTAGGCTGAAGGGCCAACTCCTTCACCTCAAGCTAAGAATTATAATCCATTCATTTGAATTGATTGGAGCATGGACGATCCTGAGTTAAGTTCCCCCTAGTAGATCTATCTATTATTGGCCACCCACCACAAGGCCTCCTTATTCGTCCTTAGTACAAACTCCTCAGCCTGACCGTTCACAGGCGCAAACAAATGCCAGTTCATCCCTGAGAGCTTATTTAATCTTCCACAAATAAAAGGAGGGTCTTCAACGATAACTAAGAACAAGGAAGGAGTCTCACATAACTGTCGGAAAATAATTTATCAAAAAACATGAGAGTACTAGACCCATTACACCTACAAATAGAGGAGCCAAAAACCATTGCATTTATGCTCTCTATCATTTTCTATCCACTCATAGATGTACACACCTCCTACAACACCCAAGGAAACTCCATCCTATGATATGCTCTCAAACATTGCTAGTACTAGCTACAGTTTGTTGGGCTACACTTTCCTTAAGCAACGGTTTTCACAAGCTACACTTCTCTACGTGACTCTGACACTACTCACATCTAAGAACCTTATTCTTCGTTCTCTAATCACTAGCCAAATACTATCTAGACTTAGGCATCAGAGCAGATACCTTGGGAAAAATCCTCGGCCTTCCCATAAGACCTTATCTCTATCATTATGTTTACATGGTCCAAACTCAGTATGACTGTCGCCGTTGGATACTGGACGCAAAACCTTGACAAAACTTTAATGTCAAACTTCCTGAATAAAACAGCTGACATGATAGGGGAACAAAGACCAAATCTTCTGTCGCCAAATATTTCGTTTTACAATAGAGCACAACCAAGTATTACGTTGCCAGTGAAGTGGAGAACCAGAGAAGCCACAATTATCGTAAACTGGGGTATAACAACAGCTCTCAGCATTCTTTTCTTCAGTTTAACCACCAAGTTTCAGTTAATCAAAATATTTCAAGCATTCCGTTGCCCTAACTACAGGAATTTAGAAATACAAGATAATAAATTTTCTTTTCAAAAGTCAAAACCAAAATATTTTAGCTTGACAAGGAGAAGAATAACACAAAGGCTAAAGAAAAAAGAAATCAAATATCGAATTTAACAATAAAAAAGAGAATAAGAAACGAAAGAAAAATTTGAAGGAGACCTGAGAAGCCTGAGCAAGTTCATCCAACTCCGAGAGCGGTTGAAACACTCTTGTTTCCTTTCCATCGTTCTTCTGGATGGCCAATCTCTTCAATTTCCCCAACGACGACTTCATTCCCCCCACCCCACCCAACCCCACCCCAAACGCTACAAATGTGTGTAGAGAGAGAGAGAGGGAGAGAGAGAGAGAGAAGAATCTACTTCCAATTCGCAAGTATGGAATGCTTTATTGAAGTTTGATCTTCAAATTGAGACAAGCAAGTTCTGGATATATGCGATCCATTCAAGTACACTCTTCAAGAGAGTTGTGAGGGTCAAAAGACTGCTGAGCAGGCCAGTAACAGAAGACAGTACTCTGGTGTATTCTTTTTCATAATAAAAAAAAAAAAATCGAATAATTCTTTATTATTGAATGTTAGTATTATTAAAAAAATATTATATATGATTTTTTTATATATTTTTTAATTTCAATTATTGATGATAAAGATTTAAGATGCGTATTATATACAATTTTTTTTAATTTTTATAATTAAATAAAAATTTAATGATGAATAATATTAAACATGTATTTCGGATGGGCGGAATTTGGAGGCAAATGCAAAATATTTTTTTTTGTTTATTTTGTGGTAACTGTCGAGACGTCTGAATCCGAAATCAGAAATTTTGGTATGTCTTCAAAGACAGCTGCCACGAAAAAAAGGGCCCAATATGGAGCCCAAAATAAAGGCCCAAATGAACCCCTAACTTCAGAAAAAGTTGGGTTTGAGGCCCGTGTCTTGGACATTTTATGAAAAATAAAATAAAAACAAAATTAGTATGGAACATGCCATTTAGCCAATATTAATTTTATTTTATTTTATTTTTACAAGCAATTACTTTCATTTAAAAATCTATGTAAAATGACTCTGAAATATTGGGATGGATAACAAATGAGCCGATTACAATCTAATCCATGTTAGCTCAAATGTTTAGTTATCCTCTAGGTAGCTTAGGTAAAAATTCAAGTAAAAATTCAATGGTGTTTTACCTGGTTTATGCTTCTGTGAAACTGTATTAGTATATTTTACATGATTTTTAGGAATATTTAGCTCGAGTGGCTAGTATAATATTTATTCAAATGTTGACGTATGGCTCTAGTTTTACCATATTATTATTTTTTATATTCAGTCAAATAATAATAATATTTAAAAGAAAGTCCTAATTGAGACTTTTGATGGGCTTGAGCTTGACCCATTAAAGCTTGGGAAGACTTGAAGTTGATTCTTGAGGTGCTAGTGGCATATTCACGTAGGTGCTTGGTCTACGCATTTTGCATTCAGATTTAAAGCTTTGCCGAAGTAAAAAAGAAGAAATAAGAGTGTTAAATCTAAAGTCATATTGTTCATATTTAATTATATAACTTTGGTTAATTTCCTTCGAGTTTGGTCTCAGTTTCTCAATTCCTTACAATATAAATCTAGTTTTTGTTACTTTTCTAGATTTTTATAGCAAAAATCTTGCTTTTGGTACTATGAAACACTCTCGTGTAGATCTTCTATTTGAATTGTCATTATTTCCTTAGAGAAATTACTTACCATGCCTAAGTTTGATGGTTCATTACATGTTTGACTTCCATAATATTAATTATGCTCTTTTTATGTTGCGAAAATGTCCTAAATATACAAACTTGATTTGATACATTTGAACCATTGAATTAATAAAAGAATCAATTGTTCTGATATAAGTTATGTCATACCCATCTATGTTTTTGTGTGATGGTCACAATGGCCTATCCCATAATTTATAATAGTGGTGGATGACTTTGTTTACAACGTTATAATATATAGAATTTTTTTCCATCCCATGTAGCCCCACAAACGGGATATGATGGATCCAACACCGTGGGCCAACCCAAAGACAAAATTGTAATAGATAGATAGTCCATCAAAAGTTCTTATAAGCCTAGCACAAGAACCCCGAAGGCCCACCAAGCAGCTTGAGCAACACAACCCACACACCTCAATGGCCCAAGTTTGATAGGTGGACTCGCACACTCCTGCCCGGAAGCTCCAACTTGGATGGAAAGCCTATGCAGCCATCAAACAGGCCCAATAAGTTGGCCCACGTGCTCCCTACCAGCACATGGGCGGTAGCAGCGACTCGACAACCTGTTAGCTCCAGCCCAGTAGATCATTTTCCAAAGATTACGTGCCATTCAAGATGACAACAGTTCAGCAAATCTTCCTCAAAAGGCAACTGTCGTAACTGTGACTAGAGAATTGCCAAATAAGGAAAGAAGATTTATCGACAGTCATGATTGCCATGTCAAGTACCTGCGATCATGCAAGTATTCCCAAAAAAACAACTGCATTAACAACCTCCATGATTGTCTGCACAACCCAGCAAACCCGCTTGAACAGTTGTCACCAGTCTTGTCGCCCAAATCAGGTTGAATCTTTTCTATCACCTACAAATACTTCCGTTCCTCAGCAGAGAAATGGGGGCTTTTGGTGGCCAAAATCTCAAAGCAAGAAAGAGAAAGAGGGTTTTGTATATTTGCTTTATTGAAAATCTTTTGATTTTTGGTATATATATCTATATATATATATAGAGAGAGAGAGAGAGAGAGAGATGGAATGGTTATCGATTGATGATTATTTGTTATATCAGTGAATCATTCAATAAATGAAGTAATTGGATCTAGAACCGTAAATCTCTCTCAAAAAACTAAATTTGAATAGTGGTCATGAATCCAAATATGCCAGCAATACAAGAATTCTAATTGTTCATTTTATACTGCTAAAAGTACAAGAAGAATAGTGTGGAAAGAGGGTTGATGACCCTCCCGAGTTCGTCACTGATGAAAATTATAGGAGAGTTGGCTTTATTTATTCAGATGTTAGCCCAAATTTAGAATATTGCTTTTCCAAAATGTATACTTGCGCCCACTCTCCCATATATATCCTTCGATTGTGCCAAATGGGTCATACAGCAAGTAAGCTAGCCTGGTTCGGCACGGTATGCAATAAATAGTAATAAATTTTATCAAGTATTATTAAAAGTTTTAGACTACACCGTGCTATTTTGTTTAGATTGACATGCGAAGTCAAGCACTGAGCCATGTACCGACAATCTATGACATAGATGTCTTTATTTTAAATTATAACGTGTTGGAGATCACTTCCGTGTAGAAGTTCTTGTGACCAAGGAACTTGGACGAAGCACGTGTGTGTGCCACGAGGAAGGAATCCTGGTCAACTATGTTGACCGGAATCTTCTGAACGGTCAACTCCGTCGGTCAATGTACTGACCGATAAAAGTTGTGAGATGACTAACTCTGCTGAAAAAGTAGACTGCTTCGATCGGTCAATGGTGTGATTGGCCGGCTAATATGAAAGGACGGTCAACAGAGTTGATCGACTGAATATGGAAAGTCCGAATGACTGTCAAATCTCAAAAGGGGTACAGTTGACTTACCTGATTGGACAGTTGGTAGATGTCATTCTTGAGACTCCAAAGGCTGATCGGTTTGCATGAGTAGGCATGCGTCACCTGCTACAGGATAGGGTATGCGCATGCACACATGCAGACATTGGAAGTTGAGCCCCAACCACCAAGCTCGGCTATGATAATGGACATGTATATATATGTGTATATATGCACACTCCGCAAAAGAGAAGATAGCGGATAAGTAGAGAAGAAGGTGATAGTGAGAAAAATAGATGAGAGAAAGTGAAAAGAAAGAGAGCTGTGAGTGAAAACAAAGTATGAGGGCCTTTGTTTACTTTTGCTCTGTTCTTATTTTTACCTCCTGTAATTTGTTCTCATACCTAGTGATCTTTTGTAGACTTAGTGTCCCGTTGTTTTTCCCTTATGTCAGAATGATTTTTTACATAAAATATTTGGTATTCATTTCTCTTCTCTTGCCTCCACTTCACAGTGCTTATGTGTTTTATCAGTTGGTCGCCCATTCTGACCAACAGAGCAATTGTTCTTGTATCCTGATCAGTAGGCCGCCTGTTGTTTGCCAACAAGTGGTATTAGAGTCCGGTTGATAATTTTGTCTGAATGGCGTCATCATCCTCAAAGAACTTACCATGCAGTGTAGAACAGGTTAATGGGTAGGGCAACTTCATCCTCTAGTAGGAAAGGATGAAGAACATCTTAATTAGAGAAGGAACAATCAAAGCACCGAAGAAAAAAGAAGGAAGATAAGCCGGAAAGCCTATCAGTGGAGAACTGACAAGATAAACGAGATCTTACCAATTGCACTATCAAATTATGCCTGGCGGACAACATGCTCCGGAGGTCCTTGGCTTGACTAATCCAGCGGATGTGTAAAAAAAGTCGGAGAGCCGATATAAGTCTAAATCCTTGACAACCAGGCTACATATAAAGAAATAATTCTATGGTCTGCGATTGTCAGAAGGTGACAGCTTTAAAAAATATTTGGACGAATTTAATAGGATCGTAACACAGATGTCTGCCTTTGATGAGATAATCAAGGAGGGGGACAAGGCATTGATGCTGCTAGCCTCTCTACCAGCTTCTTATGACCATATTGTCAGTATGTTACTGTTTGGAAAAAAACACTTTCAAATTGGATGAGGTCATCACTTCCTTACTCATAAATGAGTCAAGGCGGTCATAAGGGGCCTCAACGTCTTCTCATTGTGAAGTACTTGTGACCGAGTCTAGGGGACGGAGTAGAGGACGAAGTCAGAAGCCTGCAGTAAAAAGATGCAGCAAATCTCGTTCAATGTATCAAAACCTTGAGTGCCATCGTTGTGGCAAAAAAGGCCACATTAAGAAGTAATGCTTCAAGTGGAAGCGAGAAAACGTAGAAAAGGAGAAACGAAAAAAGGGACGAAGTGAGGATAAGTCCTCCGTCTCAGTGGTCACACAAAGCGATCTCCTGTTGACATGTGAAGATAACGTGGCAAATCTGACGCACGAGGAGTCCGGCTGGGTGATTGATTCTGGTGCTACCTTACACGCCACATCAAGAAGGGAATTGTTCACATCCTATACTCTAGGGGATTTTGGAGTAATAAGGATGGGCAACGAAGGAACATCCCAAATTATTAATGAGGGTGACGTTGTACTGGTTACTAATAACGGGACGAAATTGATGTTAAAGGATATTCGACATGTTCTTGACATTAGGCTCAATATCATCTCAGCTGGTCGGTTGGATGATAAAGGTTATTATAGTACCTTCTGTGAAGGTGAGTGGAAACTTACCAGATGATCTCTGATAGTGGTAAGAGGGAAAAGGTACTCTGGCCTGTATATTATGAAGGTGTTCGCAATGGCCGGAGATATAAACGCTGCAATCAGCAAGAAAATTGAGAATTTATGGCACAGGAGGTTGGGCCACATGAGTGAATGTGGACTGCATCATTTAGCTAGGAAGGGCCTTATTGCCGGAGTGAAGGAGGATAGACTAAGGACGTGTCCTCACTGCTTAGCCGGCAAACAAAAGGGAGTCTCATTTCATGGAGAATTGTCCGCTCCAAAGGCAGAACTGCTTAATCTAGTCCACATAGATGTGAGTGGACCATTCAAAGAGAAGTCGTTTGGTGGAGCATAATATTTTATCTCTTTCATTAACGATTATTCCAGAAAACTGAGTCTATCCGTTAAAAATCACGGACTAGGTCCTCGGTATATTTGAGCAATTTTATACCCTTATTGAGTGACAGACGGAGAAGAAAATGAAGACCGTCTGAAGCGACAATGGCAGTGAATACATAGGGTCCTTTGATACCTATTGCCGGTCACATGGTATTAGGCATCAGAAAACACCTCCAAAGATGCCACAGTTGAACGGAGTGGTTGAGCGGATGAACCGCACACTTCTAGAAAGAATACGGTGCATGCTCTCCAAAGCTAAGCTTCCTGGACACTTCTGGGTCGAAGCATTGAAGACGGCAGCCTACATCATAAATAGGTCACCCAGTAAACCCTTGAAGGATGAAGTGCCGAAGAAGATACGATCGAACAAAGAGCCATCTTATGATCATCTACGAGTGTTTGGATGTAAAACATTTATCCATGTCCCAAGAGATGAAAGATAAAGTTGGAGCCAAAGACGATGCAGTCGTCTTTTCTGGGCTATAGCAAAGATGAGTTAGGGTATAGATTTTATGATCCAGCTGGTAGAAGACTTGTCCAGTCAAGGGATGTAACCTTCGTTGAAGATGAAACGATCAAGGACATTGGTAGAAAAGTCAAGTGTGATGGCGAGCTGACAGACAACGTAAGTGTCAAAGTTGTCCGTCCGGTATCTCTGGAAGACGAGGACAATGGTCCTGAGGCGATCGATTGTAATGGAGAGGAAATAATGACTCCTAATGAAGACCAGGATGAAGTCATCCCTCAACCGGCCGATGATCTGCCTGTCAGACGATCCTCACGAAACAGACGGTCGTCCGTCCATCTATCACCTAGTGAGTATGTTATGCTCACTGATGTCGGAGAGTCTGAAACTTATGAAGAGGCTATGGAGGACCAGAATAATGAGAAATTGCTAGAAGTCATGAAGGATGAAATGTGTTCTCTCTATAAAAATCACACATTTGACTTAGCCAAGCTTCCTAAGGGGAAGAGAGCCTTAAAGAACAAGTGGGTCTTTCAACTGAAGACGTCCGAAGACACTATGCAGTCGAGATACAAGACACGGCTAGTTGTGAAAGGTTTCAGTCAACGGAAGGGAATCGACTTCGATGAGATCTTTACTCCAGTGGTGAAGATGTCTTCCATAAGAGTTGTGTTGGGATTGACAGCCGCCCAGAATCTGGAAGTGGAACAGATGGACGTTCGGATAGCCTTTCTTCACGGTGAATTAAAAGAAAAAATCTATATGGAGCAGCATGAAAGGTTCAAGGTTAAATGGAATGAGCAACTAGTCTATCGTCTAAGGAAGAGTCTGTATGGATTGAAACAGGCTCCAAGACAGTAGTAGAAAAAGTTCAAATCAGTCATGATTAGTCAAGGATACCGGCGAACTACTTGTGATCACTGTGTTTTTATACAAAGATTTTCAGAAGACAATTTTATTATCATTCTCCATTACATGGACAACATGCTGATTGTTTGACAAAACAGTACCCGGATAAAGTTGTTAAAAAAGCAACTTGGGCAATCCTTTGCTATGAAAGACCTCGGACTGGCAAACCAGATTCTTGATATTAGAATCATTCGCGATCGGGAGGCAAGGAGACTATAGTTGTTTCAAGAAAACTATTTTGAGAAGATGCTCTAACGATTCAATATGGATAAGTCCAAGCCTGTCAGCATTCCATTTGTAAATCATCACAAGTTGAGGAGTCGCCAGTTGCCATCTTCGAACGAAGAGAAAGCATACATGAGAGGCATTCCCTACTCCTCAACCGTAGAAAGCCTCATGTATGCCCTGGTATGCACCAGGCTAGACATAGCACATGTTGGCATAGTCAGCCAATTTTTGTTTAATCTAGGGAAGGAGCATTGGTTCGCGATAAAGTGGATTATGAGATATATCCGAGGAACTTCCAATAGGTGCTTGTGTCTTGTAAGTGACAAGTCTCAATTGGTGGGCTACTCGGATGCTGATATGGCTGGAGGCATTGACAGTTGCAAGTTCACTTCAGGATACCTCGTGAAATTTGCAGGAGGGGTAATTTTCTGGCAGTCTAAGTTACAAAAATGTATTGCTCTTTCCACTACTGAAGCCGAGTACATTACCGTGACAGAAGCTTGCAAGGAGATATTGTGGATGAAGAAGTTCGTTCAGGAATTGAGCCTTGAATAGGAAAGGTATGCGGTACTCTGTGACAGCCAGAGTGTCATTCATCTCTACAAGAACTTCTCACTCTATTCCAGATCAAAGTATATTGATGTGCGATATCATTGGGTGAGAGATGTATTAGAAGCCGGTCTACTGTCACTGGAAAAGGTTGACACTGAAGAAAACGTGGCAGATATGATGACCAAGATTCTACCGAAGGGGAAGAATGAAGCATATTGCAGACTAGCCGGGATGATGGATTTAACTTCCTCACGGTCGTGAGGAAAAGTTTGTTGGGAATCACTCCCATGTGGAAATCCTTATGACCAAGGGTCTTGGACGGAACAGATGTGTGTGCTAAGAGGAAGGAATCCCGGTCAACTATGTTAACTGGAACCTTCTGATGGTCAACTCTGTCGGTCAATATGTTGACCGACAAAAGTCGTGAGACGACTAACTCTGCTAAAGAAGCAGGATAAACTGTTTCGACCGGTCAACGGTGTGATTGACTGGCCAATATGAGAGGACGGTCAATAGAGTTGACCGACTGAATATAGAAGGTCTGAATGACTGTCAAATTTCAAAAGGGGTATAGTTGATCTACTCGATTAAACAGTTAGTAGATGTCATTATTGGGACTCCAAAGGCTGATCGGTTTACAGGAGCAGGCATGCGCCGCCTGTTACAGGACAGGGCATACGTATGCACACATGCAGACCTTGAAAGTTGAGCCCCAACCACCAAGCTAAGCTATGGTGAGGAACATGTGTATATATGCACACTCAACAAAAGAGAAGACACCAGATAAGTAGAGAAGAAGGTGATAGTGAGAAAAAAAGAGAAGAGAAAGTGAAAAGAAAGAGAGCTGTGAGTGAAAATAAAGTGTGAGAAATTTTGTTTACTTTTACTCTGTTCTTATTTTCGCCTCCTGTAATTTGTTCTCATACCTAGTGATCCTTTGTGGACTTAGTGTCCCGTAATTTTTCCCTTATTTCAGAAGGGTTTTCCACATAAAGTATTTGGTGTTCATTTCTTTTTTTTCTTGCCTCCACTTCACAGTACTTATGTGCTTTATCAATTGGCCGTCCATTCCAGCCAACAGAACGATTGTTCTTGTATCCAGGTCAGTAGGTCGTCCGTTATCCGCCATCATAACGGTCGGTTGCAACTATCAATTATTGTGCATCCCCTCCCCCTTTCTTAAAAAATTGAAATTATAAAAATACCCCTTCCCTGAGAGCTATGAGTGCTCCTTCCTCGCCCATTTTCTTCGTGGAATTCGCTATACTTTCTCATACTCAATCTCACACACGAAATGATCTAATATTTTATCAATTGTTATTTATTTATTCTAAGTTTAAAGTATTCCTTATATGTATAATTTATTTCATATAATTTAATTATGGCTTATTTTTTTTTCATTTTATAGGTGAAGGAGATTAGAATTATTATTTTGATTGTTGCATTATAGAAACTCCTATATCAACTACACCATATACTAATAGTTATCATAATGGTTCTAAAACGTTAGAATCATAACCTACTGTTACGTGCACAGTAGGCGGTGACCACGGCAAACAGAGGAAGAAGGTGAAAACAGAGAAGAAGACGGAGAAGAGGAGTTCAACAGAGGAGGAAAGAGGGAAAAGGGTGAGACATAGGGAGGAGCAGATGTGAGGGAGAGGGAGAATAGAGGGTTCTGAGAGAGGAACAAGAAAAGGGAACGTGACTAAGAGAGAGAGGCTTAATGTGTCAGGGAGGGGAAAGAATCAAGAAGCCAAAAGAAGGGAAATATTTTTTCTCCTTTCTACCGCAATAGTAATGGGCTACATATATACTAATAGGCAGATGCCCGGTGGCCCCTTGTAGCAAAGGCATATGTAACATAAACAGAAAGTAGGAAAGCAAACAAAAAGCAGTTGGAATAGAAAACAAAAAGGGGAATAGGAAACAGAAAACCTGAAAAAAAAAAACAAAAAAATAGAAAATAGAAGGGCCTATAACATTATTTTCTCCATCAAAAGAACCTTATCCTCAAAGTTGAATGAGGGATAATCTTTGAAAAGTGATGTCGCTGCTTCAAATGACGACCATAGGAACGGGATCTAGGCTATTGATCTGGCTGCCATCCATCGTCTCCGACGGAAATTGTTTCAAACCAAACTTGAGCAAAATCGATCAGATTTCTCAATATGGAACAATTAATAAATTGCAAATCTTGAGGGGCTCTTAGCAACCTAGGAAAGCCGGTGCTTTTCTAGAATATGAGACTAAGGACCTGGAGCAGCAAACTTGCTTCATCAGTGGCAAGTACATATTCATCAGTTTCATTTACTTCACTTGAAGTTGTTGAATTTCTCCCATGATCAGCAGAACTCGGGTTTATGTAATTGAGTAAGTCTGAAACACTTAGATGGCTGTTGCTGGTGATCAATGCATCAGGCTTCCGAGATCTGTCATTGGCAGCTTCTTGCTGTTCAAAAGCCTTGGATTCAAAGTACTCAAGCTAAGCAGCAGCATCTTGAGACTGCAGATCATCCTGGCCCAACTTTGCTACTGTCTGAATATGGGTTGGACTGAGGAATCTCCAATTACATTTCAAAGAAAAGTGAAAAGAATGATAAACTGCTTTCCTTACCTAGTCATTGGGGACTGTATAGGAAACCTCACGTGTACGGCGAATTGACTCAAATATAAAGCAGATGGACTCAATGAAGGATAGAGCAAGAGAACCGAGAGCAACGGAGCCCAAGCTGTATCTCACAAGTTGCTTCGTGGTGGCAAAAACTGGAAGAGATGGTTCAACCCTCATAAAGAGAGCCAAGTGTTGCAATGCAATTGTCTTCTGTAATGTTGGAAGTTCTTCAAATTCAGAAGCAGTGTAAGAGTATCCAACAAAATCATCCAAGTGATCAAAAGCTCCTATCTTGCAACAAAATGATTCTGCTGTAGCCTTGTTGTCCTCTGTTACAATTATAACAAATATGCCAGCATTCAGGCATGATAGCATAGCATCTTGCACTTCTTCTCTTGGTGGATCAAGCAGCCCAACCAACCCAATAAGTGTAAGATCTTTCTCATCCTCAAATACAAACATCTATGGACCCACAGGTATCCAATTGAGTGCTAAAGCAAGACATCTCAAAGTTTTTTTTCCTGCAAAACTGTTAAATCTAACCTCCAATTCAGCTGAAATTTTGAAAGTTAATGGAAATATTAAACCATCTTCATTGCACAAAATGCTTGTGCATCTAGACATTATACTTTCTGGGGAACCTTTCGAAAACATAATTACAAATTTCTTTCTGGTGCACAATACACTCATCATTTTACGATCACGAAAAAAGTCTAATATAGAGACCTTTTTGAATTGGTTCTCCCAGTGATGGTTGCAGTATGATGCATGGTCATGCTTGCTAAGAATATGTAGAGCTGAAGGCATAGAATCGAATCGAGGAAGACCGACCTTTTCTACTAGTACACGAAGTGCTACTTCAGTTGACTTGCCAATTTTTTCATAGTCCCTTTTATTTGGATTATATTGTAGGATGGCTCATTGAAAAGGGCTGAGCACATGGCCATGCGGAGAAGGCAAGGCAGTTGAGCTGGAAGCTCAAGCTGCATTCCTGCATTATCAAAAATTACACCTTTTGGGGCATACGTTGTTCCTCCCACACCATATTCAATAGTAACAGGAGCAGGGTACAGAGAGTAGAACGCACATATCTTTGATATAGATATCATATTGGTGGTCAGAGTTCCAGTCTTGTCACTGCATATCACTGTTGTGCACCCTAACGTCTCTACTGATTGCTAAGATCTAACAATAGCATTCAAGCATGCCATTTGTTTTGTTCCAAGAGCCAAACACGTGGTGACAACAGCAAGGAGCCCTTTTGGAATTGCTGCAACTGCTAAAGCAACTATAATCTTAAAATAATGAACAACTCCTCGGAAAAAGCCACCATGAGAAGGATCATGGAAGTTGCCAATGTTTACAAGCCACGCCAGCACGCATATACTTGCTATAACCTTGGCTAGGAATATACCAAATTCATCCAGCTTCTTTTTCAATGGTGTCACTTCATCTTCAGTTCTTAACATTGACTCACGTATGCTGCCCATGGCAATATTAGAGCCAACTCCGATAACCACGACCCTTGCACAACCAGCCACTACAACTGTACCTGTGAGAATCGCTTGATCAACACGTAATTAATCACTTAACAGATCAATCATTCTCATGTTAGCTAGAACTTTGCATCCCACACTAACTTCTACAATATCACCTGGAACAAGTTCTGTTGTAAATAATATTGAAAAACAACCATTATGTAGAACAATTGCAACATCAGCTTGGAATGCTTGTAACTCCTCAATAGCCTTCTCAGCATTTGTTTCTGTAATGACCCCTATTGCTGCATTTCCAGCCCGTATCATCAATATAACCGAGGGCTCCAAAAATGCCGTCAAGCCTGTGTCTCCATTAACCATTGCCAAAAAGAATGAACTAAAGGCAGCAGCAATCATTATCTTTACAAGCAAATCATCGAATTGCTTTAAGACCAACTTCAACAACGATGTACTACTCTCTTGAGGAAGCACTGGCATTTGTGTAACACCCCAATAATTTAACTCGGGTTATATAGTAATAGAATTACTATACTAATAAATAATTTGAAATATTAATATTAATAATTATTATAACTAATAATGGGCATAAAATAATTAATAATAAGTAACAAATAATAATAATAATAATAATAATAATAATAAATGGGAGTGAAATATATACTAATAAATATTAATAACAATTAGCAATAAATAATAATTATAACAAATTATTATAAAACATTAACTATGAATATAATAGTAATAAATAAAAATAAAATAATAATAATAATAGTAAATAGAATAAAATAATAATAATAATAATAATATGTAAAAAAAATGATGGAAAAGAGGAAGCAAAAAAACAAAGAAGGAGAGGAGAGAGGAAGAAACCACGGACCGATATGTGTGGCACTGACTCCTCCTCCTGCCGATCAGCCACTTTCTCTTCTTCTTCTCGGTCCCAACCCCATTTTTCTCCTTTTAGGTTCCCTCATCCCCTTTTTAAAATCGTTGCCTCCTTCTTCTTCTACTCCGTTTTCGATTGTGATTACGGACGAAATCAGAGAGAGGGAGGCCAGGCCACGGTTACTATTTTCGTCGCCGTCGATTAATCGGTGCCGGAGAAGGTCGCCGTGACTGTTCGAAGCAGCCGTTGAGTTGTGCCGAAGCCGACGATGCTACTAACCCTAGCCGTATTGCTGTAACCGTGTAAAGCAGGCAAGTGAATTCCCTTTAATGTCATTCTCCTCTGTTGCAAGTGATTCCCTTTTTATTGTCGTTTCTCTTTTTTGCTTACAAATCCACTTCTTCCCTCCCTTAATTTTCATGATGCTAATTGAAATTGGGTATATGTGGAGATTCAATGGAAACTGTTGAAAAAAAATAAAAAAAATTGGGGAAATAATGTCTTTGCCTCGGGACGGTGGGAAAACAGGAAATTTTGAGGGGTTCATGATGTATTGAGGCTTGAAAATTTTGGAACCATGAAATTAAATAATTGTTTTTCATACGGTTGGATAAAAGTTTGTAATTTCGTTGAGAATCGAAAAGGAAAGGAAGAACAGAGCACTGCGCCCTGTTTGGGCTAATCGAAGACTATACATTAGGCCAAGACGGTGACGAAGTGGCAAATTAATATGTATAATTATATGGTATAAGTGAGGTATATGTACGCGTATGTGTATGTGCGCATGTGTGAATTACTGCTGGGCTGCTACTGTGCGGATAGAGAGGGAGAGCACAGCCATGGGTATACGTTTGTGTATATATTTGTATGCATATATATTTGTATATTTATATGTAAGTGATGTATATATATATATATATATATATATATATATATATATATTGAAATATATATAGATATATATATTTAATTAATGATTTATATATTCATGTATGAGTTTGGCCGGTTTGTTAAGTTGATATATATAAATGGACATGATTGATAGTGAAGTAAATATTGATATGTTATGGTAGTGATGAATATATGGGAGTACGGGTTAATTAATATAACATGACTGAAGTATTATACCATCTTGTCTGGGAATCGATAGATGAATTTTTGCAACACTATAAATTAGATATGGTAATTAAATTTTGGCCTTAATAAAAGGTTTTGTTTATTGGGACAAAATGAAAGAACTAGTTAAATTGGTCAAAATATGTTATTCTTAGTTCTCGTTTGTTCTTGCATCGTTCCATGAAAAATTCCTTTGTGTTGGTCTTGATTGTGTATGTATAATCATTATCAGCATCGAACAACAATTCTTTCATTAAAATTATAAAGCCTTCTTTGTATTATACGATTGCATGAGTAATTAAGTTATTAGCTTCTTACGATCAAGGTTAAAGAGAGTATATGAAATTATTAAGGTATCTAGTCGAATAGGATGTTACAGTATCTTATCATGGTCTACACTTATTTAATATTGATTTCTGTATCATGGTGATTATGAGGTATATTGTTTATTGATGAGTGATGCTTATAGCCACGTGACCATCATAGGAGATGATATCAGGGATGTCATTTGACGAAGGGTATTACGGATGGTATCGGCATGCTACGGGTAGAGCCTCTGGGAGAACTGTATGGGTAGTTGGATATCATGGATAACCTTATTACACTTACCCAACCGTTAGGGGTATAAATACGTGGCCTTTGGTTCACGATGGCAAAATAAGGTCCAAGGATATTCATTGTGATATTCGTTATTGTTCATACCTCATGAGTTTGGAATTCGGTGGAATCCACGAGTTATATTTGGTAGAATCTATGTGTCAGATTTTACAATATTCGGATTCAGTAAAATTTATGTTGTTTATCGATGTTAAATGTTCAGGTCGTTAACGTTGATACTCGGACCAGGGAACTCCTGCATATCTCCTAATGTCGGATTCTGAGAGGTTTTCATATGTTATTGGCAATCTTGTTATCTTTATCATATAAGAGTCTGGGGAGACTTATCTTACTTTTGGTTTGAGTCGTGTTTACGAAATGTTGTGGCTTTTCGAATATAGTTAGATTATTATAGAAATGTTGCAACCATTATATTCGAGATATTTATTATTTATTAAGTGTTTTTGATTAATATCACTTGCTGGGTTTGGGTTCACCCTTACGTTTTCTTGGCTCCAGATTGAGTTGATTGCATAGTATGAACCATAGGATCCTACTTTAATTACAGAAATTCGAGATAGAGAAGATAGTAGAGATAAATGCTCGCGGGAAAAAGTTCTAGAGATAGTTCATCGATCAAGGTTTAATTTGGATATGTTATTGGGGCTGTAATTGTAGGATAATAATATTGTATATATTCATTATCTCGAATCAATTTATTATGGAAATTATAATTATGATGTTGAATTTATGATGATGATTGAAATTTTAAGTTTTATTGTGATCGGTTTGAACTTGGTCGAGTGACTCGGGTTCGAGTCGTCGTAGTTATGGTATCAGAGAATTAAGGTTTTGTGTGAACACTTGAGGATTTTTGGAGTTGATAATATTTGAGGATATTAGACAATTCAATGATATTGGTGCATTTAGATTTATTTCTAATAAATTAGGTCTGGGTCAAGAATAGTATGTATTTTGGAAGACTTTCAAGACTTGGTGTTTTGAAATTTGATTTCGCTAAGTGGTTCAAAATTTTAATATATCAGGGATTGTTCTAAATCAAGAAGAATTTTATAACGCTTCCTTGAGGACTTAAAAAATCGTGGTCGATTTTAAGTCGTGGAATGTATCATATATTTTGGGTCTAGGGTCTAGGATATTTTAGGATTAGGTAAAAATTGGTAGGCCAGAGTACTAGTATAGGTTAGGTTTTAAATTCTTTTTTTATTTTACAGGTTGTCGAGATAATAAAATACGAGCATATGAGACTCCTATAAAATTCATAATGGCAGTCCTACGGAGTAGTTCAGTTTATAATACAAGCTTTCAATACATTGACTTGCGGATCTCAGGCGGTGATTGTGCAAAATTCTATCGTTCAACTATTCAAGAGAAGAGGACCACAAAAGTCTATTGCTACATATTACGAGATCAATCCATCACCTTTTTTAAATTATAAGCGACAAAAGATTTACGGATTTCTCATAACCTAATGCTATGCGTCGTGCATTGTCGTATGCCAAAGAAGAAGATGCCAACTCTGTTCGACCGGCGACAATCGTAGGATCAAGTAGAATTTCCATCATTCTCGATTAGGAGGGTTTCAACCCCGATTGTTGACATGTTACACATCAGCCATCTATTTAGGTTAGTTGTTGATGATCTGGAGCCGTCATATCTACAATGGAGTATGATGAATCATCAAGTAGAGACATCATTATCAGTTCAGAGGTTTTCAAATGTGCTGCATGCAAATATCGTGTGAGGGATCAGCTTCTCCATTTAGCTAACTCAGTGAATTACATCAACTCCAAAGACCTCATTGGATGGCAACAATGGAATTTAAGGGGCTAATGCTACAATAATAATAACGATCGTGTTTGTCGTCATCAAGCCTAACTATATACTATGGAAGAATTCAAGAATTATAATCAAAGTAGGGGAACAACTATAGAGAGTCGAAGATTTGCTATAAAAAAAATTATCTTAAGTCTCTAAGGTAGAGTAGTAATATTTTAGAGGAAATTGTTTGGAGTAAAGTGTAAATATTATATATGAAATTCATTCATGGGATTTGTTATAATTTGGGATTGAAATTAATTAAGAAATTGCAGGATTGTAGGAAAGATGTCAAAATTAGAGAATCATTATATAAAATTCGAGGAGGTACGGTTTTGATAAATTTTAAGGTTTGAGTTTTGTTTATTGGAGACAATGACATTCTAAAACTGTTCTATTTGGAAGAAAGTATTTTATAACTTTAAAAAGTTAAAGCTAACAATTAAGGAGACCGACTCAAAAAAAAAATTTAATTCATAATCTAGATCAGTGAAAATTATAATTTTGGGTATTAAAACTTAAAAATCTAATTTTTAGTAGTTATTTTTTTAATAAGAATTTAGTCTAGAAGAACCCACTAGTAGAATTTAAATTTGAGATGGTTATTGTATGAGTCAGAAGACGATAATATTAGTTGAAGGTTATAAAAATAATTATAACTTTGGATTGTATCCTTTAGAGATGGTTAGATATGTAACTTTGGAATTCTATTTGGTTATGATGCAATATTGAAATATGATGTCAATCAAGTTTATACCGGTAAGGATTAACCACCGATTTATGATTGATATACTTGGAGGTTGAAAATTTACTAATTTATATAATATTTTTGGATGACTATATTAAGGATTCGGAGAGTTCAATAAGAGCGATTAAGGATGAGTTGTAGAATTGACCTATATGGGACAATCAAGAGCAGGCTTAGATTGTAGGACGGTTAAAATTTTGATCGACGGGATTATTATTGAGGTGAATGACTTGGTACAATGAAGTGGATGCTAGTGCTTAAATTAACGATTCAAATTATATACCATGGTTGTATTGGAATTGTATTGGGGCGACAAGTGTGGCTGTCATAAATGGGTAATGCAATTATTAGTTGACTGTAAGAACGTTGAAGATCAGAAAGATTGTGGACACGATTTATGTAAATACTAGGTAGAAACAGACCCCTTTAATAGTAATATTTCAGTAGTGTGTTATGACCTATTGCATGTTGCAATTATGTGCCGTTGGTTTTGAAATGAGTAAATGTTTGATGCATGTTTGATTCCAATAGAGATGGTTCCTTATGAAAGAATATCAAGACCTATATTTCAAGAGTGAAATTCTTTTAAAAGAGGAAGATTGTAACATCCCGATAGTTTAACTCGGGTTATATAATAATTGAATTAATATAGTAATAAATAATTTAAAATATTAATATTAATAATTATTATAAATAATAATGGGTATAAAATAATTAATAAATAATAATAAATAATAATAATAATAAATTGGAGTAAAATATATTCTAATAAATATTAATAACAATTAGCAATAAATAATAATTATAATACATTATTATAAAATATTAATTATGAATATAATAATAAATAATAAAATAATAATAATAATAATAATAAAAGTAAATAGAATAAAATAATAATAATAATAATAATAATATGTAAAAAAAATGAAGGAAAAGGGGAAGTAAAAGAACGAAGAATGAGAGGAGAGATGAAGAAAGCATCGGCCGATTTGTGTGGCGAAGAGGACTCTTCCTGCCGATCAGCCACGTTCCCTTCTTCCTCTCAGTCCCAGCCCCATTTTTCTCCTCTCAGTTTCCCTCATAGCCTTTTTAAAATCGTTGCCTCCTTTTCTTCTGCTCCTTCTTCAGTTGTGATTACGGACGAAATTAGAGAGATGGAGACCAGGCCACATTTACTATTGCAGTCGCCATCGATTAATCAGTGCCGGAGAAAGTCTCTATGACTATTCGAAGCCGCTGTTGAGTTGTGCTGAAGCTAGTGATGCCACTAACCCTAGCTGTGTTGCTGTAACCGTGTAAAGTAGGAAAGTGAATTTCCTTTAATGTCATTCTTCTCTATTGCAAGTGATTCCATTTTTATTGTCATTTATCTTCTTGCTTACAACTTCGCTTATTCCCTCCCTCAATTTTCATGATGCTAATTGAAATTGGTTATATGAGGAGATTCGGTGAAAACTGTTGAAAAAAAAAAAAAAGAAAAAAAGGGAAACAGAGTCTTTGGCTCGGGACGGTGGGAAAACGAGAAATTTTGAGAGGTTCATGATGTATTGAGGCTTGAAAATTTTGGAATCATGGAATTAAATAATTATTTTTCATGCGGTTTGATGAAAGTTTGTAGTTTTGTTGAGAATCGAAAAGGAAGTGAAGAACAGAGCACTACGCCCTGTTTGGACTGACCGAAGACTGTACATTGGGCGAGGACGGTGACGAAGTGGCAAATGAATGAGTATGTATAATTATATGGCATACGTGAGGTATATGTACGCGTATGTGTATGTGCGCGTGTGTGAATTACTGTTGGGCTGCTACTATGCGGATAGAGAGGGAGAGAACAGCCGTGGGTGTATATATATATATATACATCACTTACGTATAAATATACAAATATATACACATACAAATACATGCATACATACCTATATATATATATTTATTTAATTATTGATATATATGTTCATGTGTGAGTTTGGCAGGTTTGTCAATTTGATATATATATATATGGACATAATTTTCTAGTGAAGTAAATATTGATATGTTATGGTAATGATGAATATATGAGAGTACGGGTTCATTAATATAAGATGACTGAAGTATTATACCATCTTGTCTGGGAATCAGTACATGAATTTTTGGGACAATATAAATCAAATGTGGTAATTAAATTTTGGCCTTAGTAAAAGATTTTGTTTATCGGGACAAAATGGAAGAACCAGTTAAATTGGTCAAAATATGTTATTCTTGGTTCTTGTTTATTCTTTCATCATTCCATGATAAATTCCTTTGTGTTGGTCTTGATTGTGTGTGTACGGTCATTGTCAGCACCAAGCGACAATTCTTTCATTAAAATTGTAAAGCCTTCTTTGTGTTATCTTGATTGCGTGAGTAGTTAAATTATTAGTTTCTTACGATCAATGTTAAGGAGAGCGTATAAAAATACTAAGGTATCTAGTTGAATGAGAGGTTACGGTACCTTAGATTGGTCTACACTTATCCGATACTGATTTTTGTATCATGGTGATAATGAGGTATATTGTTTATTGAAGATTGATGCTTATAACCATGTGACCATTATAAGAGATGATATCAGGGATATCATTTAGCGATAAGTATCACAGATGATATCGACATGCTATGGGTACAGCCTCTAAGAGGACTGTAGGGGTAATTAGATATCATGGATAACCTCATTGCACTTACCCAACCGTTGGGGGTATAAAATGTAGCATTTAATTCACGGTGGCAGAATAAGGTCCAAGGATATTTATTATGATATTCGTTATTGTTCATACCTCATGAGTTTGGGATTTTGTGAAATCCATGATTTATATTCGGTAGAATCTATGTGTCAGATTTTACAATATTCAGATTCAGTGAAATTCATGTTATTTATCGGTATTTGATATTCAGGTTGTTTACACTGACATTCGGACCAGGAAACCCCCGCATATCTCCTGATGTCGGATTCTGTGGAGTTTTCGCATGTTATTGACAATTTTGTTATCGTTATCATATAAGGGTACAGGGAGACCTATCTTGCTTTTGATTGAAGTCGTGTTTACGATGTGTTGTGGCTTCTCGGATATAGTTAGATTATTATAAAAATGTTGTAACCATTATATCCAAGATATTTATTATTTATTAAGTATTTTTTATTAATATCACTTGTTGGGTTTTGGTTCACCATTATATTTTCTTGGCTCCAGATTGAGTTGATTATATAGTGTGGACCGTTGGATCCTACTTTAGTTACAAAAATTCAATATAGAGAAGATAGTAGAGATAAAGGCTCGTGGGAAGAAGTTCTAGAGACAGTTCATCGATCAAGGTTTTATTTGGATATGTTATTAGGGTTGTAATTGCAGGATAATAATATTGTATATATTCATTATCTTGAATGAATTTATTATGGGAATTATAATTATGATATTGAATTTATGATGATGATTGAAATTTTAAGTTTTATCATGATCGGTCTGAACTGGGCCAAGTGACTCGAGTTCGGGTCGTCACAATTTGAATAGAGAGTGTCTCGAACTCATCCATGTATGCTGCAACAGAGGTGCTATGGTGAAGCTTATACAAGGTGCTATGGTTGACCGCCTTGGGCTTTTCAGCTCTTGGGCTCGGTTTCCAATTGGGCCGTTAGAGTGTTGACCGTCGTCTTGGGCCTTTGACTTTTGTGGAGCCAGCCCATTTTTGATGTACCCATCAATAGTTAAATTAAACTATTTTATTTTTCTTTAAGATTAACCATGTAAACTGACCAATTGCTTTTGTATATTATGAGTCACAACTAATATTACGTTATGATTGCCTAGATGTTGGAGATCAACTATCAATCAAATGAATATGTAAACAAATTATTCCATATCCTCCAATCTTACGGCAGGAAAATGTCAAACACCTAAATTATTTATTTATTTATGTCGTGACTCCGGCGACGTGATTTAATTAATTGAATAAAAAATTTCTTTTATGATTCATAACTTTCCTAAGGCAGATATGTGTATAAGGCACAACTTCTTGCTTAGAGCAATGGATTCTTTACTGATTATTTATTCATCTCCATAAAACTTTAGAGTGTATAAATAATACCAAAATACATTAATCATTAAACACATTAGTAATATAAACTTAGAATTGTCTGATAGTCTCAAGTTAAATGATCAATTGAACATATCTCATGAGAGAGCTCTAGATACAAATGTAAATAAATTCCCATACAAGAGTATTTTGGTTAAGCTAGTTTAAAAACCTCGTTTTGTAATGAAAATTTTCTACTTTTTCATAAAACGCCCACAATACTAGTTACATGAACCTACTTCTCATTGGTTAGTATAATAAGTTTATCTTATTTATTAATAGCTCATCTTAGTGATTATATAATAATAAATAATTTTAAAAATTAATTTACAAACAATCATAGTTTAAAAATATAAATTTATAATGATTCTATAAATTAATCTTCCAGAAATACAAGATTGATAAATACAGCATGATCCATTCTAATACGTGCTCCATGGTCTCACGTGGAAGATCGACGGCAAAGCATAGAGATTGTTGAGGGAAGATGAGTCCTGGTAAAGGAGGAATCGAGGAGAGAGGAGATACATACGATGGTAAGGGAGAGACAGAGAACAGAGAAAGGGAATTAAGGAAAGAAGGGAAAAGGAGAAGGGGAATCGAGAGAGAGAAGAGCAGAGATGAGAGAGATGTAGGGATAGTAAAATAGAGAGAGTAATATTCTTTCTTTTCATTGATAAATAGTGGTGATGTATTTATACATCTTAGGCGCAGCATGCTAACCAACTTACTGACAATAATATGTCCATGTGTAGTAACAAAAAAATAATAATAGAAAATAATATGTGTATAGGGGTAATAGGGTTAACAATAATGTCTGAATATATTCTTTAATTTTAAGAGGCGGTAGGACGGCACGAGAGTTTTTACTTTTAATGGTGTTTGAAAGATGAGGTACCACAACTGTCATTGGTGAATTAAAGAGCCCTATAAATTTAGTGAGTGATCTTCGAAGACTATTGACGAGTACATAACACATTCCCAAGTAACTTATCAAAATTTTAATTTAAAAAACGATCTAAATTATAGTTTCTTTTAATTAAAAAAAAAAAAAATCTGCCTAGCGTCCTTGTAGTCGGGCTAGAAGAAGCTGCTTTCTTTTAATGGGAATTTCTAATTTCTTCAGCCAGAAGACAACTGCTATGAGACACAAATCTCACCACCTTTTCGGATTCACAAAGAACCCTTCCTTTGACCTCTGTCTTCGGCCCACAACCCCTCTTTTCTCTGATTCCCTCTCTGTCTCTCTCCCGTTTATAGGATGGTGCTACTATAAAGATCCCAAACTGGCCGCCTCAATTTTCTCGAGTTAAAATCCAAAATTTTGCTAAGAGGGAGAGTGGAAAAGCTAGAGTTTCTCTCTTTTGTGCGGATGGAGAAGCAAGGACTTTTCAGTTATGGAGGAATGAAACTGCCCATTGGTTTCAGATTCCGTCCCACAGATGAAGAGCTTCTCGTTCACTACTTGAAGCGCAAGGCTCTCTCTCTCCCTTTACCTGCTTCTGTCATCCCTGACTTCAATGTCTTCCACTCTGACCCTTGGGTTGTGCCTGGTTTGTTCCTCCTCTTTCTTCCCTCTAAAAGTTTTTACGCCTCCGTGATTTTAATGCAAGAATCAACTCTTAACATATGTTTTTTTTTCCCCAATGGCATCTAAAGTCTGGTAGATCTATGGTGCCCTTGTTGCATTATTGGCCAACCATTTTGACTTTGAACTATTTTTGTGGGTTCTTATTTTGTCATCTGAGTCTAGGTGATCCGAGCGAGAAAAGGCACTTCTTCTGCAAAATGAAATGCAGCAAAATCATACCCACAAGTTCTGGGTATTGGAGCTTTATTGGGAAGGGCAAGCAAATTTTGGACTCTGGAAGAAACCAAATCGTGGGCAACAGGGAGTCCTTGGCTTTCTACCAAGGGCAGTATCCCAATGGCTGTAGGACTCGCTGGGCTATGCATGAATATCGCCTCTTGGACTCCAGCTCAACTCGGGTAACTGCACGCTGATGTAAATTTAACCATTTCAAGATTTCAACTTTTGATTTCTTCTTCTACTTACCAGGGTTAAATTATGAATTTTTGTGTAGAACCCAAATGGTGAAATTGAAGATTGGGTTGCTTGCCTCATATTTCAGAGGAAAAGGAAGCATGGTTATCATGGAATTATCACTTCTGACGGAAAGAAAGATTGCAATCTGGGAACTGATCGACCGAGTTACATTGATTATAAGACGGAAGAGAGCTTTGATTTAGCTCCGCTACAACCTGATTCTCCTCCTCATGATTTTGTTCAGGTTGAGACCAGTCTTTGCATGTAGGCTTTTTTTTTTTCTTCTTCTGATTGTTCTTAATTCCCCTACTATAAGAGAGCAAGGTAAGTCTTCCAGAAGATTCTGCACCACAGATTTAGCTTGTGCTCTGTAACGGTTGAGAATGGCCGAAACCAAATAGATTGATGATTATTATTCAGCAATGTCAACCGTTTGTGAAAGTGTAATTTGCAAGCAATCTCCGAAGCTTTGTAATATTCTTTTTGCCTTTTGCTTTTAGCATCTTTTTCTCAAGTTTACAGCAATTACAGAGAGTGGGAAACCGTGGCAGCTGATTGATGATGACTATCTGGTGCTTTGATTTGCAAAAGGCAAAGGATTTTCTCAAGAGGAAATTAAGAAAAAGTATGTCCAAAGCTCCATAATTTTCACAAAAGAGAAGACAACTCATTCGAAGAAAGATGAAAAAATTGAAGATAAAAGGCGAGGCATCGGAAGAAAGTGAAAGAGATGTGCATTATAACCAGAACCTTGCACAAAGGGGGATAACTTGCGGGCAAGCAAAAGAATTTGAATATGAATATGAATTTTATCTATATGTTGGTGGCTGTAAGGATGCGCATGTTGATTGATTCCCACCTGACTTTCTTGCAATATGTAAAGAACCTAGATTTGTGGTTGTTAGCCAGCTTGATTGGTAAGGTATTTGAGTGTCGTTTCTCAGAGATCGACGAACAAATCTGCCTTGAACTAGTGTCGGGCCAGGTGAAAGGAATTTAAAGGTGACATAGGGAACCCCATTAGGAATATAAGGTTCAATATTTTGTTAGGTGAGTATGGTTTCATTTGGAAAGATATCCTCCAATATGTATAAGATTTTAAGCTAATGGGTGACAAGTGAAGGGAAAATAAAACTTCATAGGAGGAAAAAGATAACTACGCAAGAAAATTAAAAGGAATCAAGATTGAGGGCCCGTTTGGCTTTTCGGTTTGGTTTAAGAAGGTCATAAGTTATATTTTCAATAAAATCTTTTGGAGTAGTGATTGATATTTTCTATAAATTGCTATGTATCTAACAGATTCAACTCTAGACTATTTTTTAAAAGAAAAAAAAAAGAAAAACGTGAAAGTACTACCACGTGTAACTACAAGTATACCCAGGAAATAAGTTCAGCAACCACAGACGGAGACTGTCCAAGTAATAGCGTACATCACGTGATGAGTCCAGTCATATATAATTGACATTTGCCAGAATGACCCAGACCTTTAAACTTGAGAATCTCCACGAAAAGCCCCTCTTCATGGAGTCTGATATTCCTCTCCATCCAAAAATAAATAGTTGCAGCCAACATTAACCACGGGATGAGAAATCTTCTGCTTTGGCCTTTGAAGGCTCATTGACAGCAATGGAGGTCCACTGATCAGGCAAAACCGGTTTTTGAAGTGTCATTTCTTTCTGAATAGCCATCCAAATGCCGTCTTTGTTTGCACTAATGAGGAAGAAATGGTCTCTAGCTTCCGCACTGAAAAATGACTTTTTGTCCTAAATTATACAAACAAGTTTCGACCCCGATAAAAATAACAAAAGTAGTAAAAATTAAATATTCAATACATGTAAAGAATATTTATTTTTAGATACTAATGATACTAACTAACATACAAAATATAAACGAATATAAATAATAATAAAAAGACACGATTTTTTATAACGAAAGAAAAACTCAATACTCACGGTAATACGGTAATTGAGAAAAATCCTCCGGGCTTCAACTGCCAAGGAAGCAATACACTATGAAAATCAACTTACAGATCGGGTGTTAACGACGCGCTAACCTAGCCGACTTACTCCCGTATTGTGATCCCTACTAAGGAACTCCTTGGATTTGCCTGCGGCAACAGAACCGGACACCTTCCGGTCTTCACATCAATCTTCCCTTTTGAGCCACTTGAATTGCCGAATACGATCGGATCTCCTTCAACGTACCAACGTCTCCAGCGAAGGTAGAAGAATGGAAGTGTTTAAACGGTAAAGAGAAAATATAGAGAAAACTTGTTAGAACATGAAGCTTAAAGTTGTAGCTTTTTGTTTTATTAAAAGAAGTAAGATCAATGGAGTATGAACAAGATTCTTTTCAAGTGGGGCACGAAATTCATCTGTCAAGAGTCCTAGGGTTTAAAAATTATAAGATAAGTATTTATAGAGAGCACAAAAATCGCATTTAAAAAGTTTCCCGTTGCCGCGGCGCTCGAGCGCGAAGGCGGCGAGCAGCGAGTGGGCCATTTCTGGATTTTGTGCTCGAGAGCATAGTGAGCGCACGACGAGCACAATGTTTCGGGTTATTGGGGTCGAGCAAGTATAGAGCGCACAGAGAGTGCGGGGCTTCGGGATTTTGGGCTCGAGCGGGTAGAGAGCACACAGAGAGCGCGGACTTCGGGATTTTAGGCTCGAGCGGGTGAAGAGCTCACGGTAGGTGTGGTATCCTTAGAAATCGGAACGGACAGCAACGGATATGTGTTGATGCAGTATTTCGACAAGTCATAACCCGACATCGATACAAGAGTATATATGGTTACGGAATATACTAATCATAAAAATGACCCTAACAATCTCCTCCTTTAACAATTCCGTGACAAAACCCAAAAAAATAAAATAAATACAATAGAAGCACGGGTTCAGACACCACCGAGATAGAGTCCGTGTACATAAAAATTTACGCCTAATGAGAAATATAAATGATATAATAAGAAAATGTATAGATCTACACTAGCACTGCTGGGTCGATGTTGTGACTACCGCTTCAATACTGTAACTGAATTGTCTGGTCAAATAGGGTTAGTACCACAAAGGCATAATATAAAATGATAACAATAGAAGTAAAAAACTAATATATAGTAATAAAAGGAATGAAATATAAGGAGTACAGAAATATAAGAAGCACTCCCCCTCACAAAAATCTAAGAAGCACTCCCCTTCATAAAAATAACAAGGTCCCCCCTAACATAAATAATCACGTCGCCCCTAATCTCCTCCTATCAAAGTGAAACATGTTCTCCCCTTCACAAAAATAACAAGGCTTTTCCTAACATAAATAATCACGTCTTCCCTAATCTCCCCCTATCAAAGTGAAACAGGTCTCTCTATTTTTGTCACGAATGGCTAAGGGGTAATGAAACTCACTTTTCTTGACCCATACTTGTCTCACTGAATTTATTTTCTTATTCAATCTTTTTACTTGTTTATTTAATGTCTGAATGTGATCAACAAGTTTATTCATTTTTAACTCTTATCTTTGGTTGTATGAAAAATTCATAGTATAGTAGTGGGGACGAATGTGGCCAATCTTTCCACAAGCATGACAAGCTAGTAGAGACTTTGTGGGTATGTTCATGACTTTTAGGCTATACGGATCAGCCAAATGATGTGAGTTAAATCTATTATCCACACGTCAATGCGTTTGCTTAGTGATTTTAGATGTTTTAGCATTTTGGTGTTAAATTTTTATGGCGGGAATAAAAATAGTTTTAGATTTCACGCCATTTTAAAAAATATTCTCAACATACCCCAAATCATGTTTATTTCTACTAATTTTTTTTCAACCTGAGCACATGATCTAATTTTTTAGACCCATTTAAAAATTATTTCAAATCATTTCTAGTAGCTTCAAGTTCAGATTCTAGAGTTGTGATTTGTTTAGTAAATAAGTTTTCAGATTCTCAACTTCTTGAATTTTAGTATCTAATTCGAATTGTTGAGCTTATTTTTTTTTTTCAAAATTTATGATCCTACTATTTAAGGTTCTATTTAACTTCTTTATTTTTAAGTATTCCCTAAACAATTTATTATATGCTTATTGAAATCCATCAAATTCAGCTTCTGACTCATTCTTAGAGTCATCAGATTGAGTAAAATTTTCTACTAAATTACCACACATTGAGGTCATAAAGGCCATGTTAACAGAGCCATCTTCAAGCATTTTTCAACATCTTCTTCTTCGTCATCGCTTAAGGTCACATTAGCTTTAGAAGCTTGACCTTGTTAGCATTTAAGGTTTGGCATTCAGTCCGATAGTAGCCAAACCCTTTACACTCATAGCATTGAACTCCTTGAGTATTTTTTGATTTGAATTCCTTGAGTTCACGTCAATCTTTCTTCTCAAATTCAGGTGAACATTTTAAATCCACATCAAATTTGTTTGATGAAAAATTATTTTTCTTCAAAAATTTTTAAAAATTCTTAACAAATAAGAAAAAATCGTCATTGCTACACGATTCTTCATCGGAATCACGGTTTCTCTCTTCCCTACTTGATTTTAGAGCAATTGATTTATTCTTTCTTGATTGTGGTAATATGTGCTCATAAGTTTGAAGGGACCATACAAGTTCTTCTATTTTTAATTTATCTAAATCTTTGCTTTTTTCAATCGCAGTAACTTTTGGTCTAAATTGTTTAAGCAAAGATCGCAAAACTTTTCTAATAATTCTATTTTTAGGGATTCGTTCTCCTAAATTAAACATGAAATTTACAATATCATTTAATTGCGTATAGAATTCATCAAATGTCTCATCATTTGTCATTCGTATTTCTTCGAATCTAGTGGTGAGCATTTGTAATTTTAAATTTTTAACCAATTTAGTACCTTCATGAGTGACTTCAAGAATGTCCTACGCATCTTTAGAGGTTTCGTACATTAAAATCCGTCTAAACTCATCGAAAGATATAGCCAAAAAATAGCATGTAACCCCTTACTATTCCAGTTACAAGTATCAAGTTCTTCTTTTGACCATAAAGACAGAACTTTTAGTTCAACACCACTCTTGGGTGGAGTCCACCCAATTTGAGTACTGGCTCATATACGTTGATCCATTGATTTGAGAAAGGTTCTCATCCAAACCTTCCAATAGATATAGTTACTCACATCAAAGAAGGGAGGAACGGACAAAGATTGACTAGTATGCATCTAGATTGGGATCGTGGATCGGGGTGAGTCTCTGATATCAATTGAAAAATGACTTTTTGTCCTAAATTGAACAATCAAGTTTCGACCTCGATAAAAATAGCGGAAGCAATAAAATTTAAATATTCAATACACATAAAGAAAATTTATTTCTAGATGCCAATGATACGAACTAGCATACCAAATATAAATGAGCATAAATAATAATAAAAAGATACGATTTTTGGTGACGAAGGAAAAACTCAATACCCACAGTAATCGAGAAAAACCCTCCGAGTTTCAACGGCCAGGGAAGCAATACACTATGAAAATCAACTTATAGATCGGGTGGTAACAACGCGCTAACCTAACCGACTTACTCCCATCTTGTGATCCCTACCAAGGAACTCCTTGGATTTGCTTGCAACAAAGGAACCGGACATCTTTCGGTCTTCACGTCAATCTTCTCTTTTGAGCAACTTGAATTGCCAAACACGATCGGGTCTCCTTCAACGTATCGACGTCTCCAACGAAGGTAGAAGAATAGAAGTGTTTAAACAGTAAAGAGAAAATGTAGAGAAAACTTGTTAGAACATGAAGTTTAAAGTTGTAGCTTTTGGTTTTCTCAAAAGAAATAAGATCAATAGAGTATGAACAAGATTCTTTTCAAGTGGGACACGAAATTCATCTGCCAAGAGTCCTAGGGTTTGAAAATTATAAGACAAGTATTTATAGAGGGCGTAAAAATCGCATTCAAAAAGTTGCCATTGCCACGGCGCTCGAGCGCGGAGGGGGCGAGTAGCGAGCGGGCCCTTTCTGGATTTTGTGCTCGAGCGCATGGCGAGCACATAGCAAGCATAATGTTTCGGATTTTTGGGGTCGAGTAGGTAGAGAGCGCACAGAGAGTGTGGGGCTTCGGGATTTTGGGCTCGAGCGGGTAGAGAGCACACGAAGAGCGCAAGACTTCGGGATTTTGGGATTGAGCGGGTGAATAGCTCACGGTAGGCGTGGTACCCCTTAAAGTTGGAATGGACAGCAACGGATATGTGTTGATGCAGTATTTTGACAAGCCATAACCCGACATCGATATAAGTGTACATATGGTCACGGAATATGTCAATAATAAAAATGACCCTAACACGCACCAACTCACCAAAAAATAGTTGTCTCATCAGTTGCAATTAGGGAACTTTCAGTTGAACAATCTGTCTCTTGTGGGATGATATTGGAATATAAATCATATTCCAGGCCGTTGAGTGTTGAGGTTTAACCCAAATACATACAACTTGGTACAGCAAAACAAAATCCAAATCCCCCATCAAACGTCAGCTACTAAACTCGTAAATATAAGGAATACAATAATACACAATATTTTTAACATAAATTTTTTTTAATCAAAAGAAAAATCACGAAACAAATTTCGAACAAATCTATTATAAAAGTATCGGTTACAAGTAACTTTCATCCGAAATCTATTTACTACAATCTCGAGTAAGGAATGGTTAATTACAACCTTTCAATACACCTAATAATCCACAAGAAAAAGTACAATGAGAAATAAGAGTAATCAAATAAAAATACGCTCTATAAAACATGCTCTAGAATAATGTACCCAACCTTGACGAAGAACAGAACTTAAATCGGACCTCAATTGTATGCTAAACTTCTTCTTTTTCTCTATTTTCTTTTTTCTCTTTCTTTGTACAACGTTCTTTGTGTAAGATTTGACTTTGGAATTTCCTTAAAACAGAAAGGACGCATTTTTAGACTGTAAGCCATGCTCGAACACTTGTCAGGCGCACATCGAACAAAGGTGCCACTAAAATTGATACTTGAGTGCCCCTTGGGTGCACCTCAAGTGTGCCTCTTTGTGAATCGGTGCCACTCGGGCGTGGAGCCCTTGCATTCAGTGCTCAGGAGCTCATCGTCTGCGCCTTGCACAGATATCACATGACCTTCTAATAACTATTAATTTATTATCGTATCGATAAGGGAGTGATTAAAACATAACAAACTTCTTCTCACGACCTTGTAGGGGACCCTTTGCCTTTACCAGCAATCGTCATCACTTGCCATTTGGTAACTTCCTCTCAAATGGGATTTCGACATCGGCCTCTACAAGTTTGAATGATACTTTCTTCCACTCTACCAAACTTAGAGTATTTTCACTCCCTTTCAACTTTTCCTTGGCAATAGAATCACTCCCCCTTACACTCCTCATTGACCTCCTCTTTCCACCACATTGACCAATGCCCCATTGGTCACATTGGCTATATTCTTAGTAATCGAGGGTTTCATCAAGTAACGACTTGATCGCTTACTTTTCCTACTACAATTGAGGTACCTTTGGTAAGTTTCTATTGGCTTTTTCTAGATGGTGTGCAAAAACCATCTTCATTAAGTTTTCTAATTAAAATCAAATTTAACCATAAATTCTAGGCATATAGGTGGTGAAGAGGGACTTCTTTGATATCACATGGTATGAAGAATCGTTATCCATTACCCAATTCATCTCCTAGCTTAGAAAGCTCTGTGTTTTCCCCGCATGGACTACCAGAAAGTATTCACAGGAAATAATAGAGGCCTGATTATTATCATCACGATCCTTCCTCTCTTGATGCTCACCTTCGCCCCCTTCTCCTATTTCCTCTTGGAGCAATCCCACTTCATGTGTCCTTTCTTACTGCAATGAAAGCACTCTATATTTTGAAACTTGGATCGACTGTTACTACCCTCTAATTTGCAGCCTCGATCCCTTGACCTCTCATGTCCCCGACCGCTAGTGGATACCAAAAACCTCGATTCCTCTGAAACCTCAACATTTTTCCTTCGCTTTGACTTATTTATAAATAAGGAAGCGATGGCCTTATTCAAGTTGAGTGTATCTTTTTCAAACAATAACGTCGTAACAATATAATCATACAAGGTCGACAAAGAAGTTAGTAATACTAATGCTTTGTATTCTTCCTTGATCATTTTATCAAATGTCGATAATTGTATTAAAATCCAATTGAACTTATCCAAGTGTTTTTCAAAATTTTTCCCTTTTGACAAATGTAGGCCATGGAATTTCTTCTTCATATGCAACCTCATCATTAAGGACTTGGACTTATACTGATTTTTATGTTTCATCTAGACCTTTACTAGATCCGTGAGATACAACTTAATCATGCAATTAGTAAAATCCATCGAATCTTTCCACTCCTCATCCTTCATCTTCTTCGACTTATCTATCTTACTTCGAAATACTTTTACCGTTCTTTCATAGGTCAAAATATTTTTCACCATTTCTTACTAAAGAATAAAAATATTTTGCCCATTAAATTGCTCAATATAGAATGGCAAACTCCTCGATATTGATACCATCAAATTATAGCTTTATAGCATTTCTTTGATATTACTTATTGGGATTTAATCTGAATACACGCAACCCGACGTAGCGGAATAAAATCCAAATCTCTTGTCAATGTCAGCTACCAAACTCGTGAGTATGAAAAATACAATATTGTATAACATTTTTAATGTGAAAAATCTTTTTCAACTAAGAAAAAATAATATGATAAATTCTAAACAAATCTACTATAAAAGTATCGGTTATAAGTAATTATCTTTAAAATCCTTTCACTATAATTCCAAGCGAAGAATTATTGATTACAGTCTCTCAATACACCTAACAATCCACAAGAAATGGTACAATAAGAAATAAGAGCAACCCAACAAAAATGTATTTTAGAAAATCGCTCTGGAATAACGTACTCGACCTTGGCAAAAGATAAAGCTTAAATCGTGTTGGGGATCACTCCCATGAAGAAGTTCTAGTAAACTGAGAACTAGACCGGTCTGGCGGGCAAGGCTCAGACGGTCAACGAAAAGTTGATCGGATTGGTGAGCAAGGCTTCAGACGGTCAATGGGGAGTTGACCGGATTGGCGGCTAACATGGCCGGTTCGATGTTAACCGTCTTGGAGGTTAAGTTAACCGGTTCTTTGGAGAATCCTAGATGACAACTACTAAGACGGTCAACAGAAGTGTTGACCGATCGTAAAGAACACAGACGGCCTACAGCTGGCTGCACGTTTTGGAAATTCTATTCGATGCCAACTCAGCAGATTTCTTGGAGATATGTGATCTCAGGCAGTTACGCTGAAGGCGGTTTTTCTGGCAGGAATATTCTTATTGTAGGAAAGGATTAATTCTATCCTTACGTGATATGTGATAGGAAGATGAAAAAACCTAGTTTCTGTGCGTGAAATAGGTTTTTGATTGATGTATGAGAGAAGAAGAGAAAAACGGTGGAGGAGTGCTCTTCGATTTCTCTGTGTTCTCTACTGTTGTCTCCTAAATCTCATATAGTGAAATACGTTTCAGTGGACTGATTGTCCCGTGGTTTTTCTCTTGATTGAAAAGGGTTTTCCACGTAAAATCTTGTGTTCATTGTTCATTCTTGATTCCTCTTCTTTGTTGCTTCATTGAATCGGGAAAGTATTCCGCCGCTCTTTCCCAACAAGTGGTATCAGAGACAGGTTGTAAACTTTATTTTCAATGGCATCTTCGTTGTCGAAAAATCTGCCGTTCAACATTGAACAGTTTAACGGGCAGGGAAACTTTATCCTCTGGCAAGAGAGGGTGAAGAATATTCTGACGAGGGAAGGGACAGTGAAGGCACTGAAGAAGAAGGACGAGAAACCTGAAAATCTGACTGACGATGAATGGCAAGACAAGAGAGATTTTACAAACTGCACCATCAAACTGTGTCTGGCAGACAACACTCTCCAAGAAGTCCTTGGCTTAACTGATCCGACAGAGGTTTGGGAGAAGTTAGAAAGTCGTTACAAGTCCAAATCACTGACAACCAGACTACACGTGAAGAAGCAGTTTTATGGCCTACGGCTATCTGAAGGAGGGAGTTTCGAGAAACACTTGGATGAGTTTAATCGGATATTGACGCAGATGTCTGCGCTTGATGAAGAGATAGAGGAGGAGGACAAGGCGCTGGTCCTGTTGGCTTCACTACCGGCCTCCTATGACCATATTGTTACAACTCTGCTGTTTGGCAAGGACACTTTGAGGTTGGATGAGGTCATTGCCTCACTGCTCATGAATGAGTCCAGGAGGTCGCAAGGAACCTCATTATCTTCTCATTCTGAGGTCCTGGTGACCGAATCCAGGGGAAGAAGCAAAGGTTGCCACCAGAAATCGGGAGAAAAGAGTCGCAGCAAATCACGTTCCAGATACCAAAATTTGGAATGCCATCATTGTGGCAAAAAGGGCCACATTAAGAAGCATTGCTTCAAATGGAAGCGAGAAAATGCAGAGAAGGAGAAAAGTGACAAAGGACACGGCGAGGATACGTCCTCCGTCTCAATAGTCACAAGTGGTGATCTCCTGTTGACGTGTCAAGGAGAGGTGGCAAACTTGACAGATCTGGAATTTGGATGGGTGATTGATTCGGGTGCTACTCTACATGTCACGTCTCGGAAGGAATTATATACATCCTATACTTCAGGAGATTTGGGAGTAATTAGGATGGGTAACAAAGGAATTTCCCCTATTGTAGGCAGAGGAGATATTATTTTGGTCACAAATAATGGCACGAAGCTATTGTTGAAGGATGTGCATCACGTTCCTGACATTCGTCTGAATGTCATCTCTGCCAGTCGGCTAGATGATGAGGGCTATTGCAACACCTTCTGTGAAGGTGAATGGAAGTTGACCAGAGGGTCTTTTGTTGCAGCGAGAGGGAAAAAGTGCTCCGGTCTGTATGTGATGGAGGTCCGTGCCATGGCCGGAGATGTAAATGCTGCAATCTGTAAGGAGACAGAGGATTTGTGGCACAGGAGGTTGGGCCACATGAGCGAAAAGGGTTTGTCCTACTTGGCCAGGAAGGGCCTAATCAAAGGAACTAAAGACGACGGGATAAAAACGTGTCCTCATTGCCTGGCTGGCAAACAAAGGAGAGTCTCATTTCATGGAGACTCTTCCGGCCCAAAGGCGGAGCTCTTAGAGCTTGTTCACACAGACGTGTGTGGTCCGTTCAAAGAAAAATCAATCGGTGGTGCTCAGTATTTTGTTTCCTTTATTGACGACTGTTCAAGAAAGTTGTGGGTTTACCCACTAAAGACCAAGGATCAGGTCCTTAGTATTTTTGAACAGTTTTATGCTCTTGTGGAGCGTCAGACAGGGAAGAAGCTGAAGGCTGTCCGTAGTGATAACGGCAGCGAATACTTGGGGCCTTTTGATGCCTACTGCCGGTTGCATGGTATTAGGCATCAGAAAATACCACCAAAGACTCCACAGTTGAATGGAGTGGCCGAACGGATGAATTGTACGCTTTTAGAAAGAGTACGTTGTATGCTCTCTGAAGCAAAACTGAAGGCATCATTTTGGGCAGAAGCACTCCGGACGGCGGCTTACATTATCAACAGGTCGCCAAGCAAGCCACTGATGGGTGAAGTGGTAGAAAAGATATGGACAGGTGTAGAACCGTCCTATGATCATTTGCGAGTGTTCGGATGTAAAGCGTTCGTACACATTCCAAGAGATGAAAGGACGAAACTGGAGCCAAAGATGATGCAATGCGTCTTTCTGGGCTATGGAGAGGACGAACTGGGTTACAGATTTTATGACCCTGTTACTAGGAAACCGGTCCGGTCAAGAGATGTCACATTTGCTGAGAATGAGACGATCGAGACATATCAGCGAGAAGTTGCAAATTGTAATGATAAACAGACGGACAAAGTGAGTATTGAAGATGTCCGTCCTGTATCAGAAACTGATTCAGACGGTCAACAAACAGTTGACCGGACTGGAGGTTATGAGGCAGTTGAAAATACTCGAGAGGACATGGTGCCTGACGATGACCAGACTGAAGTCATGCCTCAGCCGGCCGAAGAAGTCGCTCTTAGACGATCCTCCCGAAATAGACGACCGTCCATTCGTCTGTCCTCCAGTGAATATGTAATGCTGACTGATGCCGGTGAGCCTAAAGATTATGAAGAGGCTATGAACAGAGAAGGCAAGGAGAAATGGTTGGAGGCCATGAAGGATGATATGAGTTCCCTTCATGAGAACCATACTTTTGATCTCGTTACACTTCCCAAGGGGAAGAAAGCACTGAAAAACAAATGGGTTTTTCGGGTAAAAACGGACGAGAACATCAAGGAGCCAAGATACAAGGCTCGATTGGTGGTGAAAGGATTCGGACAACGAAAAGGAATTGACTTTGATGAGATATTTGCTCCGGTAGTGAAAATGTCCTCCATACGAGTGGTACTGGGCCTGGCTGCCGCCCAGGACCTTGAGGTGGAGCAAATGGATGTCCGAACTACATTCCTCCATGGAGAACTTGAGGAGGAGATTTATATGGAACAGCCCGAAGGTTTTGAGGCTAAAGGAAAGGAACAAACATGCAGCCGCTTGAAGAAAAGTCTATATGGCTTAAAGCAAGCTCCTCGGCAGTGGTACAAGAAGTTCGAGTCTGTTATGTCCGGCCAAGGATACCGGCGGACTACTCGTGACCACTGTGTATTTGTGCAGAGGTTTGCTGATGATGATTTTGTCATCCTTCTCTTATATGTGGATGACATGTTAATAGTTGGACGAAATGTTGACCGGATAAAGAAGCTGAAGGAGCAGCTTGGACGGTCATTTTTCATGAAGGATCTTGGATCGGCGAAACAAATTCTGGGAGTTAGAATTGTACGCGATCGGAAGGCAAAAAGATTGTGGTTGTCTCAAGAAAACTACCTTGAGAAAGTGCTTCAGCGATTCAACATGAACAAGTCGAAGCCTGTGAACACACCCTTGGCAAATCATTACAAATTGAGCACTCGTCAATGTCCGTCTTCAGATGACGAGAAAAGATACATGAAAGACGTTTCCTACTCTTCACGTGGGAAGTCTAATGTATTCCCTGGTATGTACTGCACTGCACATAGCTCATGCCGTTGGGACTGTTAGTCGTTTTCTATCGAATCCGGGCAAGGAGCACTGGTCCGCAGTTAAATGGATCATGCGATACATTCGAGGAACCACCAAGAAGTGTTTATGTCTTGGAAGTGCCAAACCATAGTTGGTGGGATATTCAGATGCGGATATGGCCGGAGATATTGACTCACGCAAATCTACATCGGGTTATTTGGTAACCTTTGCGGGCGGAGCAGTCTCTTGGCAATCCAAGCTACAAAAGTGTGTAGCTCTATCCACAACTGAGTTCGAATATATTGCAATTACAGAGGCGTGCAAGGAGATGTTGTGGATGAAGAAATTTGTTCAAGAATTGGGTCTTCAACAGGAGAAGTACACTGTATTCTGTGATAGTCAAAGTGCAATACATCTCTGTAAGAACTCTTCATTTCACTCGAGATCCAAGCACATTGATGTATGGTACCATTGGATAAGGGACGTGCTAGAGGCTGGTCTGTTATCACTGGAGAAGATCAATATTGAAGACAATGGGGCAGACATGATGACTAAGATTCTACCAAGAGGGAAGAATGAAGTATGCTGCAAGAAAGCCGGGCTAATGGATCCAACTTCCTCACGGTCGTGAGGGGAAGTTTGTTGGGGATCACTCCCGTGAAGAAGTTCTAGTAAACTGAGAACTAGACCGGTCTGGCGGGCAAGGCTCAGACGGTCAACAAAAAGTTGACCGGATTGGTGAGCAAGGCTTCAGACGGTCAATGGGGAGTTGACCGGATTGGCGGCTAACATGGCCGGTTCGATGTTAACCGTCTTGGAGGTTAAGTTAACCGGTTCTTTGGAGAATCCTGGAGGACAACTACTAAGACGGTCAACAGAAGTGTTGACCGGTCGTAAAGAACACAAACGGCCTACAGCTGGCTGCACGTTTTAGAAATTCTGTTCGATGCCAACTCAGCAGATTTCTTGGAGATATGTGATCTCAGGCAGTTACGCTGAAGGCGGTTTTTCTGGCAGGAATATTCTTATTGTAGGAAAGGATTAATTCTATCCTTACGTGATATGTGATAGGAAGATGAAAAAACCTAGTTTCTGTGCGTGAAATAGGTTTTTGATTGATGTATGAGAGAAGAAGAGAAAAACGGTGAAGGGTGCTCTTCGATTTCTCTGTGTTCTCTACTGTTGTCTCCTAAATCTCATATAGTGAAATACGTTTTAGTGGACTGATTGTCCCGTGATTTTTCCCTTGATTGAAAAGGGTTTTCCACGTAAAATCTTGTGTTCATTGTTCATTCTTTATTCCTCTTCTTTGTTGCTTCATTGAATCGGGAAAGTATTCCGCCGCTCTTTCCCAACAAATCGAACCTCAATCGAATGCCGAACCTCTTCCTCTTCTCTCTTTTCTCCCTTCTTTCTCTTTATGTGGTACTCCTTGTGTGAAATTTGATTTTAAAATACTCTAAAAATGCAAAGCACGTGTTTTTATATTGTGAGCTACATTCGAGTGCCACCATAATTGGCACTCAAGCAACCCTTAGGCATGCCTCGAGCGTGCCCTTCAGTGAATTGGCCCCTCGGGCGCCCTCGGGTGCACCTCAAATGCTGGTGCCACTACCTTTGGCACTTGGGCGCTAGTTGCGTGCCTTACAGAAATATTGCGTAACTTTTTAATAACTATCTATTTGTTATTGTACCCATAATAACAAACAGAAATATCACCTTACAGAAATATCGCATAACTTTTTAATAACTATCTGTTTGTTATTGTACCCATAATGGAGTAACTAAAACCCAACAGTAAGAAGGATGACTATTGGACATTCTTAATCACCAAACCGTCTGGTGTATAAGGCTCCATGTTGTGGAGTTTGGAGAAGTTTGATATTTGTGGCCTCGTCCCCACTTTGCTAAAAGGACGAGTTAGGACTTAAATGTGTGATGTCCATGCTTTGATAAAAGTGATCTTACATTGTGCTAACATGTCATTAATAGAAGAAATAAAAAACTCCACCTACAGTTAGTTTCTATGATTCTATTGCATGCATTCTCAAAGCAACCTCACATCACAATGGAGTTGCAATGAGAGTAATTAACATGATCTCCACCTAATCTTCCAGAAGGCCTAGCTGCCCAAAACTAGAATTGCCCTCTAAGAAGGCCTAGTCACAATAAGAAAAAGAGGATGGAGAAAAATGCATTCCGATTTGATAACAACAATTTGTCTCATGTAATCTTTTCATATTTTGACTTTGATGAGAGTTTTATTCATAATATAAATTACATGTATACTCCTAATTTTGATACATACAAGATATTTAGCAAGTCAAACTAGATTTAAGGTAGGTTGATTGCCCATTATATAACTTGATAGTAAACTAGTTCACATTAAAGGCCACACCGACCCAAAAATCAGACGGTGGGTGGGTGGGTCAATCCAAAGACATTTACAAAAAATTGTAACATTTATAGTGGTAGACCTATCATTAGTCTACAACATCAACTTATGTAGGATGAGCATCCCTCACAGGAAGATGAAATTCCCCAATTCATGCATTGCCAAGAAGGTCAAGGGCAATCAAGAGGTGGGTTAGAGATGCTTCCTCATCTAAAATTGCTTATGCGCCTATGATTTGGCCAAGCAGACAAAGTCCTGAGTGCTATAAGGAACCTAAACCCTTCACAAGTGAAGCCTTCCAAACCAATCAATGTACTAAGAAAGGTATCCATGCGCTTGCACTTCGGACAAGTTGACAAGATTTAGATGTTTCGGGAACCCTAAACTTAGACATGAAAAACTTCCTTGACCCGCCAAGGTAAAAGAAATGTGTCCTAATGCTTGTGCTCTAGCAAAGCAAATGAAGTCCCAAACTCTGACAGCTCTAAACTTAATTACTAGCAAAGTCTTCCCGACCTGCCATGGTGCCAGGAAAGATACCCTTACGACTGTGCTATAGCTAAGTAAATAAAATCCTAAGTGATATGAGGGCCCTAACCTTGGTCACATGGGAAGCCTATTTGACCTACCAAGGAACCAATAGAGTTTCCAATTTGCCCGTGCTCTAGCTAAGCATACGAAGTCCCAAATGCTATGAGATCTTTCAACTTAGTCATAGGAAAGCCTCCATAATCTACTAAAGAATCCATAAAGGTTCATGTGCATCTATGCTCCAACCAACCATACAACATCCCAAGCACTATGTGTTGGATCTAGTCATTCTCTAATGGATACTCAACAAATTGGAGACGTCATTGGAGGTCGCATAGGACTTGTGTGTAGTGCTACAAACTTGCTGCAATTGAAATACTAGAAGACTTTATGCAGCAAAGGGAGGAAGACTTTGCGGAGTCGGACAGGCAGCAAAGCGAACGGCCAAGGAACGCGGATGGCCAAGGTGCGTGGATGGCCAAGAAGGCAAAAGGCTAAGGTGCGCGGACGGCCAAGAAGACAAAAGGCAGGTGCACGAATGACCGATAGTGTGCGGACGGCCAATGAGGCAAAAGGCCGACTGATGAAGCGCACAAAATTTACCGATTGGTTTACTGTTATGAAAACCCTCGAGAACATGAGTTGCACAGTAACAACCGAGGATATAAGATAATATCCGAGGTCGTTGTTATTGTTTGAAGACATCAAGGAGCGCTCAAAAACTCTACGATGACCAAGGGCACAGAGAATGGCTGATGGTTCACGGACTTAAGGGTAGCAAGGACTGAGGACATCGTGCAGCTGATGTAGTAAGCAATTGGCTTTGCAGGCTTTGCAAAGCAGGTTGCAGAACTGTAGGTGTGTGACATCCGTACAGATGGCAGGTTGCAGAGTTAGTAGGCAAGGTTGGTGGTAAGTTATAGAGTTGGTGGCAGGCGATTATCCACAAGCAACCTACTTATTGGTAGATAGTCTCTAGGCGGGATCCTCATAAATATGCATGGTGGGCATGCGGTGAAGGTGACACACAAAACACAACCCAAGTGACCAGAAGCTGTGAGAGAAGGGAGGCGGTTAAGTCTCTAGAGGAAAGCGCACGGCAGTGAAGTCCAGGATGGTGAAAGAAAAGGAGAGGAGTGCACCACCAGTGAGGAAGGAGAGAAAAAAACAGAGAGTGAAAAGAAGAAGAGTTTCCTTATTTACTCTGGAGAGGTTTTTCTTTGTCCAGCTGGGTGTGTAGCAGGTACCCCATCTCAGGGGTTCTTTATAACCAATTTTCACATAGTGGACTTGTTGTGAACTTTATGTCACATTTTTTTTCCCTTCGATTTGTGAAAAATTTTTTACATAAAATTGTGTGTTCTTCCTCTCTGTCTCCCATTTTGGGTGTGTCCAAGTGTTTACTGTCTAACTGGCCGTTTGTCTTAATAAGTTTGTAGTGTTCGTATTTTTCCAATCTTTTCTGGACTAACAAGTGGTATCAGAGATAGGTTGTGAACCATTGTTTGGATAGCGTCGTCGGTGAAGAATATGTCGTTCAGTGTGGAGTACTTCAATGGTAAAATAATTTTATCTTTTAGTAGGAAAGGGTAAGGAATATTTTGACCAGGGAATGAACGGTAAAACCTCTTTAAAAAAGGGAGGAGAAGCTAGATAACCTAACCGAGGACGAGTAGCAAGATAGGAGGGATCTTGCCAACTGTACTATTTAATTTCATTTGGCAAATAACACTGTAGGAGGTCCTCGATCTGTCAGATCTAGTGAAGCTCTGAGAGAAATTTGAGAGTTGGTATAAGTCTAAGTCCTTAACAACCAAACTGCTTGTGAAGAAGCAGTTCTATGGTCTGTGGTTGTCTGAAGGAGAGTGCTTTGAGAAGTACTTGGACGAGTTTAACTAATTAGTAACGTAGATGTCGGCCCTTGGTGAGGAGATCAAGGCAGAAGATAAAGTGTTAGTGTTGCTGACGTCCTTGCCGGCCTCGTACGATTATATTATCATAACATTGCTGTTCGGGAAAGACACGCTGAGACTGGTCAGGGTCATAACTTCCCTACTTATGAACGGGTCAAGGTGGAGGAAAAGCGGTGAGGCCTCAAGCTCTCGGCCGAATTTGCTAATGACAACCAGCATTCGGGGATGAGGAAGATTGAGGGAACAAGATGGACGTGGCAAAATGGAGATGAGCAACAGTCGGAGCTAACTTGAGAAGATGATGTGCTTCTTTTGTGGTAAGAAAAACCACATAAAGAGGGACTGTTCGTAGAGAAAGTAGGAGGACAGAAGCAATCATGTGGAGAGACCTAATCATCATAATGATCAGGAGACTATAGCTTTCTATAGAAACCTCCTTGTTGTCTACACAGGAGAAGTATAGAGCCGGCCATGCCATTAGATGAGTTGGGTGATGGACAATGGGGCCTCACACCATGCGACACCAATGAAGTCCCACTTCACGAGCTATACGCCCGTTGGCCACGGAGTATTGAAGATGGGTAACAGTGCCGACAACCAACAAGAACAAGCTCGTGGTGAAGGGCATGCAACATGCCCCAGATTTGAGGTTGAATGTGGTTTCAATCGAGAAGCTTGATAAGGAAGGTTTCAAGACGAGGTTTAGTGGCGGCCAGTGGAAGCTCACCAAAGGCGTCTCATTTATGGTAAGGGGAAGCAGGAGATCAGGACAGTACTTGATGAAGGCCTGTGTTGCCAAGAAAAATGTAAAGGTGACCAAAGAGGTATTGGTCAAAGTGGTAGGATGAGGTTGCCAAAGTGGAGTGTAATGAAGAATGATACGTCTGCAGTAAAGGAGCTGAAGGGGAGTGGAATTACTCCAAACTCAATAGAACAGAGGAAGGTGTCATTTAGGCTTGCGGAGGCTAATGCTAGAGTCCCAATTAAGGGGAAGCTGTCGGAAGGCAGCAGATGACGGTCGCTAGAAAATGACGAAGGTTTTCCCCCACAAGGTCGCGAGGGAAAGTTTGTTGGGTCTGGTCATTTCCTTGTGGGTGCTCAACAAATTGGAGACGTCATCGGATACTGCATGGGACTTGCGTGGAGTGCTGTAGAATGGCTACAGTAGAAAGGCTCGAGGACTTTTTGCCACAAAGGGATGAGGACTTTGTGGAGTCGAATGGGCAGTAAAACGGACGGCCAAAGAGCACAGAGGGCCAAGGTGTGTGGACGGACAAGAAGGCAAAAGGCCAAGGTGCACAGACGGCTGATAGTGCGCTGATGGCCAAGGAGGCAAAAGGCCGACTGATGAAGCGCACAGAATTTACCGATTAGTTTACTGGTATGGAAACACTCGAGGACATGGGTTGCATAGTAACGACCGAGGAGATAGGATAATGTCTGAGGTCGTTATTACCTGAAGACATCAAGGAACACCCGAGAACTCTGTGATGACCAAGGGCACAGAGAACGGCTGATGGTCCTTAGACTTGAGGGTAGCAAGGACCGAGAACATGGTGGCAGCTGACGTAGCAAGCAGTTGGTTTTGTAGAGCAGGTTGCAGAACTGCAGGCGTGCGTCGTCTGGTAGATGGTAGGTTGCAAAGTTAGTGGAAAAAATTGGTGGTAAGTTGCAGAGCTGGTGACAGGCGATTATCCACAAGCAACCTACCTATTGGTAGATGGTTTCCAGGCAGGATCCTTATAAATATGCATGTTAGGCATGCAATGAAGGTGACACACAAGATATGACACAAGTGATCGGAAGCTATAAGAGAAGGGAGACGGTCAAGTCTCCAGAGGAAAGCTCACGGCAGTAAAGTCCAGGAGGGTGAAAGAAAAAAAGATGAGTGTACCACCAGTGAGGAAGGAAAGAAGAAAAATAGAGAGTGAAAAGGAGTGTTCCCTTATTTACTCTAGAGAGGTTTTTCTTTGTCCAGTTGGGTGTGTAACGGATACTCCATTTCAGGAGTTCTTTGTAACCAATTTTCACATAGTGGACTTATTACGGACTTTGTATCTCATGATTTTTTCCTTTCGATTTGTGAAGGGTTTTCCACGTAAAACTATGCGTTCTTTCTCTCCGTCTCCCATTCTTTATGTATCCGAGTGTTTGCCGTCTAATTGGCCATTTGCCTTAATAAGTTTAAAGTATTCGTATCTGTCTAATCCTTTCTGGGCCAACACTATGGAGGCCTAAAACTTGATCACAAAAGTCATTGATCAAACCTCTGATCTCCTTTTTAGATTGTCTTGGAATTCAACACAATAAGAAAGAATCAGTTGAATGACCAAAACTTTTTGAATGTTCAACCCCTCAAAAACCATGATAAGAGCATGCCTTCATTCTCCACAGATTGGAGAAGCTTCCATAATTCCAGCAGGTGTGAATATTAGACCTTAGCTACCTCAGCCTCCTTGGCTACCTCAACCTCACTAAAGCACTAATCGAACACCCTATTGAGGGTGTCTATGTCAACCAACAATTCATCTATTTGTTTTGCATCAACCTTCCTAGAGCAGGTCTCAAAGGTCCTATTACTCATTTGGCACCCCAGGATGGTCCTTTTGGCCAAGGATATATCAAGGATTTTCATTATGGATGCCAACTACATCCGTCTTCCTCAGTAAATTTCTTCAAACCTTCTCCATGTCATGGATGCTACCATAAACGTCATCTTTCACCTTCCCGAGCATTTTGCAAAGATCATTTAATGCATCCACCTTACCAACATAGAAACTAGGACCTTTCCTGTTCCGAAGAAAAACAATCATGCTCTTCAGCCTACAAACTACTTTCCACCGGCGCAACTTCCATCTAACTTTTCTAAGCCTCCTATGGCCTTATACTTAGCATGAGGATAGAAAGATATTGAGTCCAACTCAGAACGTACCACTCCAACTCCCTAAAAGCAGTGGCACACCAATGCTCCATTGCTAACAAATGATCCATAATCATGCCCATAATTTCAACACCAAGCAAAGCAAAGAAAAAGGATACTAAGATGTGATTATTAATGGAATATGCAAGCCATACCAGCATCCCAAAACTCAATGCTTTTGAGTTGACAACAGTTGGGTTGTGGGTCACTTCCTTATGAGTCTCATATCTATTTGATATAACATTTGATAGCAGACACGATAATGTATGAACCTTGGCTTAATCGGGGGAAAAATTATTGAATGACACATAACATGCATCTGATCTATGCATGTGTATTATTTATCTAAAATAGAGATACCTGATTAGCGCCTAAAAGGGACACATGCACATTTTGTCCAAATTGGAGGCACTTGATATACACCTGAGAAGTACACATGTGTATTTTATCCATAGTGTTCAACAGTTGAGGGACAATTATGTACTGATTGTACAGTGGGCTCGTGCCTGATACATATTTAACAAGCACTAGTGTGTCGCTCCTAATATAAAATTATCCTAATGCAATTTTAGGTTTATTCTTTTGCAGTATTTGAATTATTGAGTGACGGCATAGTAAGAAAAGCAAGAGAAAGAGAAAGAAATTGAAAGAGAGAAGTAGAATATATGCTCATTCGTTTGAATCTTAAATTGTATTTCATTTTTCACTGACATTGAGAACATTATTCTTGTCATCATGAAGGATTTTTTTATCCATCATATTTCTTCTCTTTTGTTATGCACTCTTTATTCTTTGGCCTTATTACTATAAGGTATTGTATCCTTATATTTGTTGGAAGTTTTATAATTAAAATTCACCACTTAGTTGATATTTTTTGAATTTATAGTCTTGTAATTCTTTTCTTATTTTAAAAGGGTTTTCAAATAAAATTTTACATGTGCCTAATTATTTATGATTATTATTATCTTATTATGTATTATCAATTCATCTCCTCATGGGTCAAAAAGGCGTTTAAAATCTAACAAGTATTATCAAAGACCAGTTGTTATTATCGTTTTAAAATTTATTTAGACAAATGGATGGTGGAAATATAATGATATGCTTGAATGACTCAAACTATAATATTTGGAGGAGAAAAATGAAGGATTTATTATTTGTTAGAATAATATATCTTTCGGTATTTACTACTTAAAAGCCCGAATCAAAATCCAATGAAGAATGGGTTTTAGAGTATGAACAAATTTATGACTACATTTGACAATTTGTTGATGATAATATTCAAACTAAAATACATGCAAAATTATTGTGGGAGAAATTTAAAATGATAAATGCTTCGATGACCAATAATAATACATTGTATCACTTTATGAAGTTTATACAAGTGAGATATATAAAAGATACTCCTATAGTCAATCATCTAAATGAGTTTTAGGGATGTGTTGATCAATTGAGTGACATTAATATTAAATTTGATGATGAGTTGCTAGCCGTATACTTGTTGACCACGCTATTAGATTCATGGAAAGGGATACAAATCACTAATGTTAACACCGCTCCTAATGGTGTGGTGACCCTAAAGATAGTGAAAGGTGCTATGTTGGATGAGTAGATGAGAAGATGATTACAAGGCACCACTTTCTAACATTCTGAAATACCAGTCTTAAAGTTATGAAAAAGAAAAAAAGGATGAGACCCAAAATCCCATGAGAAGAGTTGAAACAAGTCAAGATCAAGATATCAAAACTATGAATTCCACAACTGCAAGAAAAAGGGGTACACAAAAAATTACTATTACAAGTGGAAGCGTGAAAATATTGATGAGAATGAGAAAAAGGTTGAGAGTCTTGAGATAAGAAAAGAATCTCAATTGTTATTAAACCCGATCTTCTCTTAGTTTATAAAGAAGAAGAAGCAATCACCTTAATAGATCATGTGACAAATTGAGTAATTGATAACAACACATCATTACATGTTACATCAAGAAAAGAATTTTTCATATCTTGCACTCTCAATTAATTCAGAGTGTTAAAGATGAAAAATATGGGTGCGTCCTAAATTGTAGGTTGTGGTGACGTGTATTTGATTACAGGTAATGAAACTAAGTTATTATTGAGGGATGTATAAATATAGTCGGCTGAATAGTATTTTGGCAAGCAAACTTGACAATGAAGGGTTCTACAACACCTTTTATGAATACGCATGGAAGCTAATTAGAGGATCTCTAGTAGGGACTTGGGACAAGAAGATTTCCATCTTGTATGTATTGCAAGCCTTAATTTTAATTGGAGATATACACGTGCCTTGAAGCATGAGTTTTTAGACTTATAGTACAGTCGATTAGGCCACATGAATGAAAAGAGGCTAAATTGCCTAGTCAATAAGAATTTCTTTTGGAGCGTGAAGGTAGTAAAGTTAAAAACTTGTATTCATTACATGGTATAGAAACAATGAAGAGTTTAATTTCATAAAAACTCATGCACTTACCCCATACCGATATATGCGGCCCTCTCAAAGTGAAGAAAGTTGGATGAGCACTTTTTTTTTATTATGTTTATTAATAATTGTTTGAAAAAATTGTGGATATATTCCTTGAAGTCGAAGGATCAAATTCTTGATATCTTTAGACAATTTCATGCTTCAGTTGAGAGACAAATAGGGAAGAAGTTGAAATACATCTGGAGTGAGAATAGAGGGGAATATATTGAGAATTTGATGTATATTATTGGACCAACAGAATTCGTAACCAAAGAACTCTATCAAAGATACTGTAATTGAATGGTGTGGCCGAGACAATAAACAAAATGTAGATTGAGAGAGTTCGTTATATACTTTCGGAGGCGAAGCTCCTTAGTTCATTTTAGGGGGAAGTTTAGAATATTGTGGCACACGTACTTAACTTCTCACCGAGTAGCCCATTAAATGGTGAAATACTAGAAAAGGTGTGGTTCAAAAAGGAGGCTTCTTATGACTATTTGTATGTATTTGGATGTACATCATTTGCCCACATTCCAAAAGATGAGAGGTCCAAGCTTTAGTTTAAGATAAGACAATGCATTTTTCTCGATTACGGGAAAGACAAGTTGTGCTATCGATTTTTTGATCCGACAAAAAAGAAGTTTGTGAGGTCAAGGGATATGGTGCCTGTTGAATATGTGATTATTAAGGATAGTAACCAAGTGAAGAAAGTTATTTCCAAGAACAATAATTGCCGGCTTTGTGATATGAATCATAAATCCTTAGCATCGATGCCGATTCAAAATTAAAACAGTGATCAAGGTGATGTCGAAGGAAAAGATCATGAGACTCCAACTCTTAATGGAGTGGATGATACTGCACATTATGTTATTATTGGACTTGCCAAGAGCATCCTACTCTGACAATCCATGAGAAATTGAAAACCCTTCTCTTATGTATTGACTGATGAATATGTGTTGTCTACTAATGATGGAGAGCTTGAAAGTCCTGATAAAGCAATGGAGGATAAGCATAAATCGAAGTAGATGGATGCCATGCAAGATGAAATAAAATCAATGCAAGAAAACTACACTTTTAAGTTGATTAAGATACCAAAGAGAAAACAAGGTTTGATGAATAAGTAGATTTTTCATTTGAAGAACAAGAAGAACAACCCACAATTAAGATACAAAGTGAGATTGATTGGGAAAGGCTTTAACTAGTAGAAGGCTATTGACTTTTAGGAGATCTTTGCTCCAATTGTGATGTTCTCTTCTATCCGAATGGTTCTTTGATTGGCCACAATCCCTAACTTGAAAATTGAACAACTAGATGTGCGGGCGGTTTTTCTCTTTGGTGATTTAAAGAAAGAAATTTATATGGAGCAGTCAGAGAGATTCCAAGCAGAGGGGAAGGATCTTCTAGTATACTGATTGAAAAAAGTCTTTACGGGTCAAAGTAAGTCCCGAGATAATATAAGAAGTTTGAGTCCATAATAGTGAGTTAAGGCTACCAAAATTTTATTTTGGACCATTATATTTTTATCCAAAGATTTTTGAAATACGATTTTGTCATTTTTTTACTATATATGTGTAAGGCTCAAGTTTTTGATTAATGATAATCTTGAATTATTAAACTAATATAATTAGAATTGAGGTCAAAGAATGTGAAAAATTAAGATAAAGAGTCAAAATTAGACCAGTTCAGTACCTGATGGAGGCCCAACTTGCGTTTGAGCACCAAAACTCGTGGGTCAACGCATGAGGAGCGCTTGACCAACGCACGAGTGCTTGATTAGCAGATTGCTCACATTTGATGTGCACCCGAGGGACACTCGAGCGGTCATTGGCAATAGCTTTGCACTTGAGGCACGCTTGAGCTGCGCTTGGGCATAATGAACTTGTGCTCAATGCATAACGCGCACTTGATTCTGCGTGCAAGCGCACTGTTGTATAAATATGACACATGAGCTGATTTTTGTTATTTGTTTAGCATTTTCTATGTCTAGAGAGAGAACTAATCGAGGAGAAGAGAGAGAAGGCTAAGGAACTCGAAATTTAGTTGATTCAAGTGAGAATTTGGATAAATTGAAGTGAAGGCAAGTACACTCTAAACTCCTATTTCATTTGTTGCTGTTTTTTGTCAAATCTCTTGAGTGCTCTTATTCTAATACTTATCTAAATTATAATTTTGAAGTTAACATGTTTGTATTGAGTATACATGTAAGTTTTTCATGATATTTTAGCAAGATTTCATGATAATTTATTCGTAAGTTTAAGTATAATGTATATATGTTCTAAAAACTGCAAATCATCTTCATGCATGGTCTGAATTTTTGGTTTACTATCCCTGCATGTTTAATTTTATGGATAATACTTTTGCATGTTTGAAAAATGCTGGTATATGTTCTAGAAATTCATGTAGCGTTCTGAAAATCATGTAAATTATTCTGCATTATGTTCTTAAGCTAAAATTCTGCGTGTTATTGATTTTGCTGTTATCTTGTTGAACTTTGATCATTAAACACATTAAATTCGTATATTTGATTTCACATACTTAAAAATATCACATATATGGGTTATATGAACTTAATAATACACATAATTGAACCTACATATTCCAAAATTTTTATAAATTCTATATACATGCTAAATTTTGTATATACTTGCTGAATTTTTCACATTAAATGGTTAATTTAACATTTCATTCCTTATAATTTTATCATAGCCAAGTTTTATAGAATGTCAAGCATAAAATTAAAGAATGATTGAAGAAAAACTATGCAATTAAGTTAAAAAATATAATCATTTTCTCCAAGAGTGAGAAAATTATGTATTAAGAAGAAAAGTATAGAGTTTTTTTAAAAAATTATATTGGACTATGGATATAATTTAACGGATAGTATATTATGACATATCTTAATATATTATAATGACATATCGATATTCAAACTTATCATTCGTGAGTGAAAAGCGGCGTTTGGCCTTATCTATTGGGTGATATATAGACAGCCCACCTTTTAGTCTTAAATAGAAACGTATGACATTCGGTTGTGTAAAAGTATATATAATTCGGGCTTCAATTGTTTGTTCCTTTAGTCGATAAGTCCTATTGGCATTAGTTCCTAAGAAAAATAAGAATTAAACATATTTTGATAATATAAATTGATTAAGAACATGATAAAAAACCTGGAGATGTATAAATTGAATTTCTTGCATAAGTATTATAAAAATATCATATTATTATATCCGATCATATTCTATAGTTTGTTCATTATGTTTTAATATAATATATAAATATTTATTAATATATTATAGTGCATTGTTGAGCTCTTAACTCCCTCATTGTTGTTTTCAAACATCTTTAGATTAGATGCACAAGTTCTTGCCAGATGAACTTGATTGAAGGATGGGCTAATATGAAAAATTTAGATTGTTATATTTGTGGTTTATAATATTATTTCAGACAATATTTAATATTGTTTTATATTTTCAGATAGTAGGTAATATTGCGAGTTCGTCTTAAATTTCAATTTCATACAATAGTTTGTGATGTAGTTGGCCTTCAGACAGCGTTTTAATGTCTAAAAGTTATATTATGGTGTTCGGTTTCGGTTAATGTATCATGTTAAGTTTGGAGAGCTTTAGAATGTGCTGGGTGATGTAATAAGTTGATGTTTCTAATTCCAGGCAATAGGTTATAATTTAGTTTAAGAATTGTCGGTTGTTCAATAATTAGATGTCAATTTTAGTTTATATTTATAGTTTGTCGGTATGTGTGTTGGCTGTCTAGTAGTAGTGTTTATAATTTACGTTTTTGTATTTGTATACTCTAATTATGTAATGAGCTGGCATCATCCATTACGTAAGGTCCGATGTTATATTTTTGGATCAATGTCAAGCCACATGTGACATGACACTTAATTCAGGTCCTGTGTATAAAATTGTAATAATTTAATTGTAGTCGGTCAAGGTATCGATATGGAATTGACGTTCAAAAATTAATTAGTGGATTAATTGGTTAAGTAATAATATTTTGATTAGGAATTTAATTTGCGATCGAGATTTGAGACATAATAATATAAATGACATGCTAATTATAAGATGAAATACCTCTCGAATTGTAGAGTTGTAGGAGTAGCTTAGGAATCTTTTGCCATAACAGATTGGGCCAACAAAGTAAATTATTGGTACAAAAATATTTTATGACCAAAATGCGAAAAAATTGTAGATGTCGCACGAGTGCTATATTAAAAAAGTATTTCAACGCTTTAATAAAAAGAAGTCTAAGCTAGTAAATACCCTGTTGCCCAACCACTTCAAGTTGAGCACTTAGAAATACCCTCCTACGAATGATGAAAAAGCAAGCATGAGACATCCCTTATTCTTTGATTGTGAGCAATTTGATATATACAATGGTATGTACGAGGCTAGATATAACTTATGTAGTTGAAACAACCAGCCAATTCATTTCTAACCCAGGAAAGGAATATTAGTCTGTAATAAAATAGATATTGAGATATTTTTGAGAAACTTTTAAATTATATTTGTGTTTTGAAAATGACAAGCTATTTTTGGTTAGATATATTAATACAGTTATGGCTAACGATATTGACCTTCAAAAATCTACCTCAAGGTACCTAATTATATTTGCGGGAGGAGCTATTTTGTGGCAATCTAAATGGAAAAAATATATATATATTTCTCTCTATCATTGAAGTAAAATATATTGCAGTGACAGAAGTAAGGAGTTGCTGTGGATAATAAAATTTATGTGAGATTCAACTTTAAATAAGAGTGATATGTGCTAGTTTGTGATAATTAAAATGTTATTCACATTTGTAGAAACTCATTATTTCATTCCCGATTAAAGCGTATTGATACTAGATATTATTAGGTGAGGAATATTATTAATTCAAAGTTACTAACACTTAATAAGATTAGAATCGAGGAGCATGGGTATGACATGATAACCCAAATAATGAAATGGAAAAAGCTTAAAACTTGTTAAATTGTAGTTGGGATAATGATAGCCTCTATATGATCATGAGGAAAAATTTGTTGAGTTATGAGTCATTCCATTCTAAATCTCATATCTATTTGATACATTGTTCGGTAATATGTATAATGACGCATGAGTTTGGCATGATCGGAGGAATAATTGTTGAGTGGAATATGACAGGCTTCTAATTTGCACATGTCCGCTATTTGTCTTAAATGGAGGTGCTCGATGAGCACTTGAGAGGCACACATGTGTATTTTATCCGAATTGAAGGCATCTGATGTGCCCATGAGAGGCACACATGTGCATTTTATCTAGAGTATTCTGCACCTGAGGGGCATTCATTCACAGATTACATAGTGGGCTTGCACTTGATGTGTACTTAATAGACACTGATACACCATTCCTTATATGAAATTATCATGATGTAATTTTAGAGTTATTCTTTGGTATTTTTGAGTTATTGAGCGTTGATACAGTGAGAAAAGTAAGAGAAAGAGAGAAAAAAGAGAAAAGAGAAATATTTGTTCATTCATTTGAGTCCCAAATTATATTCTACTCTCCACCGACCTTGAATATATTGTTCTTGTTATTATGAAGGATATTTTTATCAATTATATTTCTTCTCTTTCTTCTTGTACTCTTCATTATTTAGGTTTAATATTATGGGGCATTATATCATTATATTTGTTGGAGATTTTTATAATTAAAACTTATTACTTAATAGATATTCTTAGGACTTATAATCCAATGCTTTTTTCCCTTATTTTAAAAGAAGTTTCTGCATAAAATTTTGTGTATCTTATTATTTGTGATTATCATTATCTTGCTGTGTATTATCAATTCATCTTCTCACGGGTTAAATAAAGCGTTCAAAACCCAATAGTAGCTACATTGGTAGCCTTGCAAAACATTTAGTAATCAATAGGCAAAACATGTGCCTTTGATAGTTCCATGCCGATACCACTATGACCTTTTCCTAAAGATGCTATGAGATGATTTTACGACTATTTCACAATGACAATTTATGAGAGATTGATGTTCTTCCACTCTCCTATCGATGAATGAGTATGTATTACTTATCAATGATGGAGAGTCGGAATGCTTTGAAGAAGCGATATAGGATGATTACAAACGGGAGTAGATGGATGCAGTGTAAGATGAGACGATATCCTTATACAAAAATTACACGTTTGAGGAGATAAAGTTGTTTAAGGGCAAGTAGGCATTCAAAAATAAATTAGTGTACCAATTAAAGTTTGAATACGACAATCCACAACCAAAATAAAAAGTAAGGTTGATTGTGAAAAACTTCAATCTATATAAGCACATTGATTTTGAGGGAACTTTTTATCTGATGATAAACGTGTCCTTTATTCATGTAGTCCTCGATTTGATGACATGTCTTGATCTTGAAGTTGAAGAACATGATGTGCAAATGGCGCTCATCTATATTGATTTTGATAAGATCTATATAAAGCAACTAAAAGAATTCAAAGTTGGGAAGGAGCACATAGTGTGCCATTTAAAGAAGAGCTTCAATGTTCTTAAGTCGGCTCCAAGGCAATGGTATAAAAAATTTAAATATATCATGTTAAAGGAAGGTGTCAAAAGTACGATTTTAAATCATTTTGTTTTCATAGAAGGTTTTTGAAATGATATTTTATTATCCTTTTACGCTATATAAATGATATGCTCATCATTAGGAAGAGTGCATTCCAAATTGACAAGCTAAAAAAGCAATTAAGTATTTTTTATGAAAGACTCGGGACTAGTGAAACAAATTTTCAACGTAAGACTTTTTTAGAATCGGGAGGAGAAGAAGATAAGGATGTTTCATGAGAGCTTTTACAAAAATGTGCTTCAACGCTCCAATGTGAGAAATTAATGTTGATTGGGACTCCTCTTGCCAATGGCTTCAAGATATGTACACAGCAAAGGCCTTCCACATTGAAGGAGAAGGTTGAACTGAATAAACCTCCTTATACTTTGGGGGTCGATAATTTGATATACATCATGTGAGCATAAGGCTAGATATAACACACATGGTGGGAGCAGTTAGCTAGTTTATTTCGAATCCAAAAGGGAATATTGATCCATGATGAAATGTATCCTATGTTATCTTTAAGGCATTTTTTAGAGTATGTTTCTGCTTCAGCAATGATTAGCTCATTTTGGTCGACTTTATAAAATCTGGCATAGCGAAAAATATTGATTTAAGAAGTCCATTCCAGGGTATTTGATCATATTTATGTGATGAGCAATATTTTGCCAATCGAAATTGTAAAAAGTATGTTATACTTTCTATATGAAAGCCAAGTTCATTATGTTACTGAAGGAAGTACGGTGATGATTTGGACGAAGAAGTTTACCACGAGATTGACTTTAAAAGAAATATGTGTTGCTTTGCATTAACCAAAGTACAGTTCATCTTTACAAAAACTCATCATTTCATACCTAATCTAAGCACATTAATTAGAAATATCATTAGGTGTGAATGTATTTTATTTAAAAATATTGATACTGAATAAGGTCAAGACATATAAAATAGGTAAGATACTTTGACAAAAATGGTGAAAACAAAGAAGCTTGAGATATGTTGAGAAATAATTGGAATGCTGTTGGCCTCCATAAGATTGTGAGGGAATGTTTATTAGTATGTGTTAATTCCTTTTGAGTCTCATACCTATTACATATATACATTTTTTGACTTATTAGCTGGCTACATGAAGCTTAGTGAAGGTTTGCACGATGAATGCTAGAGCGAATGAGGTTCTTTAGGGAAAGGGTTAGATGGAGCATCATGTGGGAACGCACATGCATGTGTAGTACTAGCACTTGTGCATGAGGGTCGCCATGATAGATGCTTATGTGTTGATTCTAGTAGTTTTTGGGTGATTCTTGTGCTTAATGTGCATTTGTCTTGCGTTCATGCACCTAGGTAGATTTTCACTTTGACGTTCGAATGTCAACGCCTAATTTAAAGCCATATGCGATCTTTAAGTTATTCATTGTGAGGCATTTTATATACCGTTGGCGATAGTTTGAGAAAGAAAGAGAGAAAAGAAAAAAAATTTGCCAAATATTTGGGCTCTAAATATCATTTCAACTTTCACAATCTTTAGACATGTTATTTAATTTGTTGTTTTGGAAATTAATTTAGTCAGTGGTTCTCTTCAAACTATCACCTATAATTTTATTAACCTTAATTTATTAAAGTTGTAGTAAAACCAAATGAGGTATTGAGGTTTGTGTATCTGTTCTCACAATCATTGTAGATTTTATATGAATTAGAAGTCCTATAAATTCACTTTTTGATTCATAAGGAATATCCATGTAAAATTTATGTATTGATTTTTTGCATGCTTTACTTGTCTATTATTGATAATTTTTGTTTCTTCAATAGTCCAAACAATGGTACAGTAGTTTGATATGTTTGTAGAAATTTGTTCTTGACTTTAAAGTGGTTAAATTTTGGTGTACCATTCAACATGGATGTAGATGCTGTTGAGCTCCAGACTGCTTATTTGTACCATGAGGAATCAATCAATAACACACAATAATTAAATAATAATTATAAATAATGAAGAACACCTAATTTTTATGCGAAAAAATTTCTTTAGAATGAGGGAGAAAAATTATAGGACGATTTGACCAAATTATATCTGATGGGTACACCAATGATGGGCTGGCCCAAAGAAAGGTCAACAGAAGCCCAGTCAACGTTTCTAGCGGCCCAGTAAGAAGACGGGCCCAGGAACCAAAAGGCCCAAGGACGGTCAACGTTAGCGTTGACCATCCAGGCGGCCGACTTGCTCACAAACGGTCAACCCGGCGTTGACCAGTTTGTTGGGCCTTTAGAGGCTTTGCAACAGTGATGGGCCTATTCCATTCTGTCCCACAGCCCATCAGTTGGTCGCCCGCCGCTCTCCCTTCGTTCTCCAGGAAGGCGGCCAACAAGCTGACGGTCAACTCAGACATTGACCGTCTGCTCCCTACATGCTGGGCCCAAACGAGGCCCTTCTACAGTAATGGGCCTGACTCACTCAGACCCATAGCCCAAATGGAAGCCAACGACGGACGCCCTTCATAAGGGCGGCCAACACACACGCAGACGGTCAACCCAGGCGTTGACCGTCCACGCTTTGCACATTGGGCCTCGAAAAGCTTTCTAACAGTAACGGGCCTGACCCGTTTAGGCCCATCAGTCATAACAAGGCCAACCACGATCTTTCAAGGATATTCCCCGATCTCAGAGGGAATATCAGCAAGATTGGTGCCCTTCAAATAAGGAAGGCGCCAAATCCTTCCAACTCCTTGCCAGCCAAGGAACCTCAACGGTAAGGAAGGAAGCTAACTTGGAAAGTGGTTGACTGCCTCAGAAGGAAACAATCCTCCACAATTGGGCAACCAGCATCGGCCTCCAGAAGGAAGGCCGGCCGCAGATCATAGTAACGATAATTCCTTCCAAAAGAGGAAGATCACCATCTTTGCCATAAAAGAGGCCCTGGATCCAGCATCCAGGGCACGCTTTCATTGACGCTTTCATTGAGGCTTTCATACACGCTCTCTTGAACACTGGCATACGAACAGACTCTCTCTCTCTTTCTTCAAGCTTTCTTCAAGCTAAGACAGAGAAAAACCCTAAGTGCTCTGAGAAACAAGCTCTGGTTCCCAGTAGCCAAACTCTCAAACACAATCCATCTCCAAGGCAACGAACAGGTCTTTACACACGTTCTCTGCCTTCCCACCATCCAGATACGAGAAAGGACTTGCGTCTTTCTGACATCTGGAACGAGACACTCCTTTCCCCTCTCCTATCGCTTTCACTCTCTATCAGTTCCTTCAATTGAAGGCTGTTTACTGACTTGAGCGTCGGAGTGTTTTCGGTGGGATTACATCCCGCCGTAAACGCTGACCTCTCGTTTGCTTTAGTGGTGTGCAGGATTCGCACTCGGTGAATGGAGCCGGTTCAAACCATCCCGAAGAATCCGAATCTGTTCGAAGTCGGATCCATGTACGCATCAATATCTACTGTACAATAAGTTCGATTACACAAACTATCAAATATAAGGTTACAATATTTTATCACAAATAAGTCAAAACTGTAAAGAATAGAAGAAGAAAGTAAAAAAATAAAATCGGTAAACATTTTTCTTAATTTCAAGAATATCGTACCCAAGGTCAGCGGAGATTGAAATATAATTCGGAGCTCAATTGGTTGTTTAAATCTTCATCTTCTCAATTTTATCTATCTTTCTTTTTTTTTTCTCAAAGTCGGCGTTCTTTAGATTTCAAAATTGTAAGCGGTTTACTCTAAAACGTGCAAGTACATTTTTATACTGTGAACTGGTTCTCGAGCACCCATCGAGCACACCTTAGGCGTGGAAGCCAGTTGGTTCAGCACTTCAGATTCTTCTTTAGTGCACCCCTTTTGGAATCGGCGCTTCAGGTGCCCCTTAGGCGCAGCTCGAGCGCAAACTTATTGTTTTCACCGCCTCATAGTGCATGTGAATATTGCAATCCTCAATATCAGTACAGGATCCATGTGTCTTCATTCGAACCACCGAACAACATGTCAAATAGATATGAGCCCACACGAGAGTAACACATAACTCAACAGATGCTGCAAAGGAACAAAGATAAAGGATTTTCATATGCTTCCACGCATGTGATAATGGTACTGCCTTCTGCCATGATTGTTAGAGTTGAAACATGAAGAGAGTAGGCAACAAAAATTCAAGGTGTGGTGACCCACACGTATCAATCTTGTTCTTATTCATTCCTCGAAATTTCAAATATTATTTTAAAACACTAACCATATGTAAGAAATTCAAAAACATATATTTTCCAAAGATAATCTCAAGGGTACTTGGAATAAATCATGCGTAAATATGGGATGATTCTAACAACTGATGCATATTTAGGGGTTGTTTTTTCTATAGTTAATGGATATGACAGCCCATCCATTATCAAGAGTAATGAGAGAGAGGTACTTAAGGGTACTAATTGTGACACACAAATTGTTGAGGTCACTTCCTTCGTGATATTTTTGTCCGCGGATTCAAAAGGGGAAAATGGACGTGGAATTTGGGAGTAGTCCGAGAAGCCTGTCAAGACGGACGAGGACTCGTTGAAAGAGACATGTCCAAGAGGTAGTTGAGGACATGGACGAGGACTATGAAAGCCTAGGCATTGACTCTCTCTTTCTATAGGCCTGCTGTAGCCGCGTTTTGCAGGTGGGCAGTTGACCCACTCTGATTGAAGGTTGAGACAGCTACAACTTCCAATGGTATCAGGCCTGCCACTCTGGCACGTCGGGCGTGCGCTTGCCATGACAGGCTTAGGAGGCGTGGTCCTGCCACCCTACTACTAGGGTGGCTGACCAACCACTAGGCCTCATGTGCATATATAGGCTTGTGCCCTTGCTAGATATAGAGTGTCGTGAAGTGTGAGAGACAATCACTTGGAGCATGCTTTGAAAGAGCTGTGGGCAAGCCTTACTGTAAAGATAGAGAGAGAGACACCTTTTAGAGAGACATTGAGAGATATACACTTGTGATTATTTTTTCTTTGTTTGGACTTTGTATAGCTAACATTATTGTAAACAATCAATTTTTTATAGTGTATTCTTTGGTGGCTTTTTCCTTGGTTGAGAAGGGTCTTTCCAAATTAAAATCTTGTGTGTGTTTCTCTCGTTTTTCTATCTCTACTTTTGGTCATCCGTCCGAGAGCTCTACTCTGTTGCCGTCTGAGTGATCCGTCCGCCCGGTCACCGTGTCTTCCATTTTACACCAACAAGTGGTATCAGAGACGTGGTTCTTTGAACGGTGACCTTGTTGCTGGCTGCTATGGAGGTAGGAAGCAAAATGACTTGCTTAAATGGAACCAACTTTGACACTTGGCAGAGCAAGATGTCAGAATTGCTCTTCGTGAAGTCCATGCACAATTCGGTTTTTGCCATACAAAAGCCGGCAACAAAAATGGACAAGGAGTGGGTGTTGGAGTACAAGCAAGTGTGCGGTTACATCCGGCAGTTCATGGACGATGACGTGTACAACCACGTTTGGGGAGAGACGAATGCCAAGGATCTTTGGGAGAAATTACAAAAGCTCTATGCCTCCAAGATCGGCAATAACAAAATCTTTCACTTGATGAGGCTAATGCAGATTCGGTACAAGGACGGCTCATCTGTCGCCGACCACCTGAGCGAATTTCAGGGCTGTGTGGACTAGCTATGTGGCATGGGAATCAAATTTGAGGATGATGTGCTCGGACTCTGGCTCCTGGCAACCCTCCTGGACTCATAGGAGGTCATGAGGATCACCATTGCCAACACAGCTCCTGACGGCGTGGTCACTTGGGAGATGGCTAAAGGAGTTGTGCTGAATGAGGAGATGAGACGGCGGTCTCAGGGTACGTCTACCTCTCAACACTCTGAGGTCCTTGTCACCAAATTTAGGGGAAGGAGCCGAGGACGTGGCCCAAAGTCTGAAGACAAAGGGCAAAGTAAGTCACGTTCTCAGTACCAGAAAATGGAGTACCATCATTATGGTAAGAAGGGTCACATCAAAAGATTTTGTTACAAGTGGAAGTATGAAAACGCTAGAAAAGAAAGGGCCAAAAAGAGACATGGCGAGGAAGAGTTCTCGGTCTCTGTTGTCACAGGAGGTGACCTCCATTTGGCCTGCGAGTTTTAGGACTCTATGAGCGTAGCTGAGTAGGCTTCTGACTGGGTGGTAGATTCTGACGCATCCATACACGTCACCTCCGGGAGAAAGCTGTTCTCCACTTACACTCCAAGTACCCCAGGAGTGTTGAAGATGGGAAACATGGAGATGTCCGAGATCATTGGATGAGGCGATGTCTCCTTGATGACAAACAATGGAGCCCGACTGATTTTGAGGGACGTCCGACATGTCCTGGATATTCGTATGAATATTTTCAGTAGGACGGCTTGATGATGAAGGCTACTGCAGCGTCTTTTGTGACGACAGTTTCAAGCTGAAGAAGGGATCCATGATGGTTGCCCGAGGAGGAAAGACCTCAAGCCTTTATGCGTTGAAAGCCACGGCTGAGGTGGCAGAGGTGAATGCCACAAGATGTGTGGAATCCTCGGGCCTGTGGCATAAAAGGCTTGGGCACATGAGTGAGAGGGGTATGAGTCATCTGGCCAAGAAGGGTCTCATCCCAAAGTTAAATGAAGAACGGCCGAGGACTTGCTCTTACTGTATGGCGGAGAAGCAACGGAAAGTCTTCTTTCATGGAGACGCGTCATCCAGAAGGTCTGAGGAGAGCTCGTCCACACAGAGGTGTGTGGTCCCCTCCCGGAAAGGTCTTTTGGGGGAGCACAATATTTTGTCTCATTCATTGACGATTGCTCGAGGAAGCTGTGGGTGTTCCCGCTTATGACCAAGGATTAGGTCGTAGGAATCTTTGAGCAATTTCATGTCCTCGTTGAGCATGAGACCGGGAAGAAGTTGAAGGCCGTTCAGAGCAACAACGGTGGAGAGTACATTGGGACTTTTGATACCTATTACAGAGCTCACGGCATCAAACATCAGAAGACTCCACCGAAAATGCCACAGTTGAATGGTGTGGCTGAGAGGATGAATCGCACCCTGATGGAAAGGGTCAGGTGCTTGTTGTCCGAGGCGAGGCTTCCGGGATCTTTTTGGGCCGAGGCCTTGAAGGCGGCCGCCCAAGTGATCAAACGGTCTCCCAGTAAGACTTTAGATGGGAAAGTCCCAGAAAGGATTTAGACCTGGAAGGAACCAGCTTATAGCCATCTTCGGACATTTGGCTGTAAGACCTTTGTTCATGTTCCGAGAGATGAGAGGAGCAAGTAATAGCCAAAGACGAAGCAATGCATCTTTTTGGGCTACGACGAGGACGAACTTGGGTATAGATTCTATAACCCAATAGAAGAGAAGCTGGTCCGGTCTCGAGATGTAGTCTTCGTTGAGGAAGAGACCATCGAGGATATTGGAAAAGAGAAGAAGTTTCAACCCAATACTTCCCGGACGGACAGAGTTGATGTTAAAGCTGTCCGTCCAGTACCTCTTGAGTCCGCAGACGGCGGACCAAGAATGGCCGGCAACAATGATGAGACGATTGGGGCAGAACAGTGCTCGGATCAAGGAGCTGAAAGAGCAATTGGGGCAGTCTTTCTTCATGAAGGACCGCGGACTGGCGAAGCATATTCCAGGAATCAGAATATTTTGCGACCGAAGGAACAGGAAGCTCTGGCTGTCCCAAGAAGGCTATGTTGAAAAGGTGCTTCAGCGATTCAACATGGAAAGCTCCAAACCTGTTAGTACCCCTCTGGCCAACCATTTTAGGCTGAGCAAGTAACAGTATCCGTATTTGGACACTAAAAAGGCACGCATGAGTAAGATACCTTACTCCTCGGCCGTTGGTAGTCTGATGTACACGGCCTGTGTACGTGGTCGGACATTGCTAATGCGGTTGGTCTTATGAGCCGTTTTCTCTCAAACCCAGGGATGGAGCATTGGTCTGCGGTAAAGTAGATTTTCAGATATCTTCGTAGGACTTTGAAGATGGGTTTGCAGTTTGGAGGAGAGAAGCTTCAGCGGGTTAGGTACACGGACGCCGATATGGCCGAGGATGTTGATTATCGAAAATCAACGTTCGAATACTTGGTAAAATTTGTGGGAGGGGCAATCTCCTGGCAGTCCAAGTTGCAGAAATGCGTCGCTCTCTCGACTATGGAGGCAGAGTTCATTGCCGTGACCAAGGCTTGCAAAGAAATGCTTTGGATGAAAAGGTTCGTCAAAGAGTTGGGTCTAAGGTAAGAAACGTACGGGGTCCTCCATGATAGCCAAAGTGTCATTCACTTGTGTAAAAACTCCTCATTCCATTCCAGGTCAAAGCACATTGACGTACGATATCATTGGGTGAGAGACGTTTTTTATGATGGGCAGCTATCAATTGGAAAGGTCCGGTCGGATGGCAATGCTCAAACATGTTAACCAAAGTTTTGCCAAAGGGAATGCTGGAAGCTTGTTGTGACATTGTCGATCTAACTAACTTCACTCCCACTCGGTCGTGAGGGGAAGTTTGTTCGGTCACTCCCTTCGTGGTATTTTTGTCCGCGGACTCAAAAGGGGAAAATGGACGCAGACTTTTGGAGTGGTCTGAGAAGTCTGTCAAGACGGACGAGGACTCGTTGAAGGAGACATGTCCGAGAGGTAGTTGAGGACATGGACAATGACTCTGAAAGCCTAGACGTTGACTTTCTCTCTCCGTAGGCCTACTGTAACCGCGTTTTGCAGGTGGGCAGTTGACCCACTCTGATTGGAGGTTGAGGCGGCTACAACTTTCAAGGGTGTCAGGCCTACCACTCTAACACGTCGGGCATGCACCTGTCATGACTGGCCTAGGAGGCGTGGTCCTACTATCCTACTGCTAGGGTAACTAACCGACCATTAGGCCTCATGTGTATATATAGGCTTGTGCCCTTGTTGGAGATAGAGTACCGTGAAGTATGAGAGACAATCACTTGAAGCATGCTTTGAGAGAGTTGTGGGCAAGTCTTATTGTAAAGATAGAGAGAGACACTTTTTAGAGAGAGATTGAGAGATATACACTTGTGATTATTTTTCCTTTGTTTGTGCTTTGTGTAGTTAACATTCTTGTAAACAATCAATTCTTTGTAGTGTATTCTTTGGTGGTTTTTTCCTTGGCTGAGAAGGGTCTTTCCACGTTAGAATCTCCTGTGTGTTTCTCTCGTTTTTCTATTTCTACTTTTGGCTGTCCGTCTGAGAGCTCTACTTTGTTGCCGTCCAAGTGATCCGTCCGCCCGATCACCGTGTCTTCCGTTTTGCGCCAACACAAATCCGATACATGGCTAGCGGTTTTTTAAATATCTATGGAAGGCATCTTGAGGTCCAATTACCATTACACTTGTCAACCTAATGCTGACTGGTTCTAAAATCCATTGATATCACAATCATAATATTATATAAGAATTGGCATATAGCATCTCATCCGTAGAAATCGACCGTGCAAGCAAGCAAACAGATTTCTCTCATGGTAAATATTTTAATGTCTAAATAAGCACAATATATTGGTTGGAATTTGAGAACGTGCTAATTGTTAGAGCAAAACGCGCGGAAGGCCGAGCGGACACAACGCTCGGACAGAAACAGAGAGCAAAGGCTCTCGGACGGGCGAGAGAGGTAGAGAAAAATATGAGAGGGAACACACGATTTTAACGTAGAAAACCCTTCTGTAAGCAAGGGAAAAACCATGAAAGAATACACTATAAAAGGATTGTTTACAAGTGTTAGCTACACAAGCTCAAACTAAAGAAAAACAATCTCAAGTGTACAACTTTTCCTCACTAAGTGTTTCTCTCCCAAATTTCACAAAGTGGTTGCTCACAAAGGCACACACCACAACTCACCAACCTTTCACACCCACATTAAATGATCTCTACACATATATATATATACATGTAAATAAATATATATATATTCACCATCCTATGAGGCTACCCAGCCACCCTAGCGCCAGGGTGGCAGGGCATGTTGCCTGCCAGGCCGCCTGCCAGGCGCACGCCTGGCAGGCCTGCAACACCTTGGAAGTTGTGGCCGCCACCAACTTCCAATCAGACTGCAACAGCAGTCTGCCCGCATTTATTGATGCCGCAGATCATTAATGAGAGAATAAGCCAACGGACGCGTGGATGGAGTCCTCGTCCAAATTCTCTCGATCATGACGCCTCAAACAAAGTCCTCGTCCATAAAGGAGGCGTAAGAGATAGACAGACAGAGATGGCGGAAGGCCTTAAGATAATCCTCATAGAGCTATCTTGCAGCGAAATGTATTACTACCTTGGAATCGCCCTTTTGAGTTTATTGATTGTTGTCGTATTTACTGGCAAGGGAAAAGCTCAGTGTCTCCTGCTTTTGACAGCCTCGGTATTGCCGCTGTTTTGACACAGTTTGCTTTGATTTTAGCAGTACTTTCTGTATCCACCCGAATCCCTTCAATCATGGTGAATGGCCTGTTCAAAATCAGTGATGGTGATGCTGCAATGGCAGAGGTTTTTATCATGCTACTTAATGAAAAGTTTATCCATTTGGGTCCCATCTAACGGCTATAATTGAGTTGGCAGCCGGTTCGGTCCTGGTTAAACAAACGAGTGTAAAAGTTTTTCACGGCTAAGATGAAAACGTTGTACCATCAATTGAACCGATACAAAGTATATGCTTATGCAGGAGGAGCATAGTTAAACAACTTCCTCCGATTATGAAAAGTTTATTATTAATTGATGTTGCTCCTTAACATTTAGCTACTGCTTTTACATTTTCTTGTTCAAGGTTCTATGTACAGGAACAACTTTGTCATTGGGCGCATTACATGTCAGGGTCGGTCCACCGAAACTTTGCCCACATAAAATTTAGAACAATTCGCTATAATAATCGATTGTCGAATTCTTTGTTCAAATTCATAAGAAGTCAAGATGCTAATAAATTTATACAATTGATAATAATAAATTAAAGAAATACAAAATTGTTGGTATAAATCTCCTTTAAGAATGAGGAGAAAAATATGAAATTTTATTTCTAAAATATCTTCACTATATACGAGTCTAATTGTAATAAATTAGATAAAATCACCTTTGCTTTCATCACAAAACAATGAAAAACCGATAAATAAATAATAAGAGAACGAATTAGATAAAATTATTGGTAAAATGTTTTGGACAATAACTATAATAACATAAGCTAGAATAGCAGAAATCGAAATGTGATTCAAAATCCAAATGGTTAGCAAAATATTCTCCATCCTCCTATTCACCCTTTCTCCCTCCCAATTTGGCATTCAAAATGTTTTTGAAAGCACTTACATAACTGTTCTGGAATAAAAACATTAAATTTATACCAGTGGCTGGTGTTTGAACACCAAGTCCTCCATTCAAATGCTAGATCCACCAAATCCACCATTCTAGCCCCAAATCCAATGTTCCATTGCCATGGGCAAACTTTGCCCGTGTAAATGTATTATTTATGTATACATCAAGTATAAACATTCTGTCTAATATACTTATCAGATATGCATCAAGTGAGGTTCAATAATAATAAAAAAATATATGTAAAAAAAGTATATAAGATTTGCAAAAGAATGACCTATCCCAATAATATTTTGCTTACGACCTTGTGGGACTATCACCTTCCCAATAATATATCGACACACTGCAAGATTTAATCTTTGCATCACTTTAGTTGTTATATCTGATTCATTATCTTTAGTACTAATTTTATCAAGTGTGTAACAATTTTGAATCAAGAGTATTTTTCACCTAGTGATATCTCATATTAATGTGCTTCAATCTAAAATAAAACTATCAGTTCTTATAAATATAAATGACGTTTTGATTATTATAAAGTAACATGTACTGATCTTGTTATAAGCTGACTACTTGAATAAATTTACTTATTTACAGCGTTTTCTTACTAGTTTTAGTCATCGCAATAAATCTAGCTTTAGTGATTGCGAATGTAACATTGGTTATTAATATGCATCTCTCAAAAATTTGATCAAATATCTTGAAATAAACTTTTGAAAATCAATGTTTAACGTACTTAATATCATCTATGATTATCATCCATTGATAATAATCATGATCCTTCTAAAAATATAAAAGAGCAATTTGTCTATGCTATTGTTTTTTATTTGAGAAAAATAAGATCAGCCCAATTGAACTACCCCTCACAACTTCCCCTGGACCTCTCAATTTTTCACTTAAAAAGAGATAGAAAAGAACGAGAGGAAAAATGCAAACCATTTGAGGAGAGTGTCAAGGGAGATGAAGAAAGGAGTGTTAGCTATAAATAAAAATATTGATGTCAGTATTAATTGTAATTATATTGATATCAAATATATTAAATAATACATATTATTGTTAAATATATCAAATCTAAATTTTTTTATAAGTTATAAGTCGATAAAAAAATATCGATAGAAATATTATATATATATATATATAATACAAAGTTATAATACAAAGGCCAAGTTATAATGCAAAATCTAAATTTTGCAACATTGGTTGGCAAAGTCTCGAACATAACTATAAACATTTACACGTTATAATACAAAGGTTCTCTTCCTCTTTCTTACATGGGACAAATCTACAGAACGCCAACTTTGAAATTCAAATACCGGAAATAAAAACTACTTCTACAAACCCTTTATTATTGGTAGACAAGAGACTTATTAGGCGCTCCTACCACTACTACCTACTTATGCATGTGCAACCCCTCTTTAGACGTTGATATGCTGAACCACTTCAGTCTTTCATTCTCGCATTAAAATCGAATAAATTTTCAGGTAACTTAGTCATTCGAAGTAAGATGCGTAAATAAATAATCCAAAATTCAACAAGTAAAATCATACCATTTCATAAAGAATTTTCCATTAAAATTTTGGCTATCCATCCAAACCAGTATTAGTTTAAAATGTACATTATCATCAAGAAACTATTTTATAGATACAAAAAGTGCACAACAAATGAAAATCGAAAGAGTTAGCATGATTTTATACTTGATAAATATTCATGGTACGTTGTAGCAGCCTTTATCTTCAGGCCATTTTTTTCTCACCGGAGACTCAAAAGAATGCCCAATATTAAGATTCTTTCAAATTTGAGTCCCAGTTGGAGAAATTCCAACCGAAAATAACCATAAATAAAACCACCCAACCGAAGCCATCACTGTTGATTGATATGGCCAATTTCTATTCTTAATTCATTTGATAGAGTTTGCTTGCTATTTGGATCGCAATTGATGCGTGGGTGATGTAGTTAATATTGATTTGCGAGAAAGTCTCATGCAGCCTTGGATTCTAGAGTATTGGAAGATGGCTGTAAATGGATGGGATGGATATGTTGATGAACCGAGAGAAGGTTTTGCATTGGATGCTTTCCTAGTCCTCCAAGCGATTAGTTACATAAGCAGTGGATTTGGTAGATGTCTTTTTCCATGGAGTGAGGCTAGCAGAGATATAACGCCGGAGTTTTTTCATTTTTAGAAATATTGTCATGGTTGAAACCTATTGGTTATAATTTGTACCATCGAAAATTATCTCAATAAGAATAGATTTTTTTACTGTATGGATGTCGAGATGACGTCGGATGCTAATGTGCCGATAACTAGGCAATGTTGTGGCGAAGGAATGGTGCAAGGGACCTTCTATTGCGTGAAAGTCATGAGTGGATTTGGAGGGTGCGTGTGAGGGAGTTTGGTATAGTGGACCTGCATGAAATTTGATGGATGTTAGATATGGTTGTGGCGAACATTGTGAGGGGTTTTTTTTTTTTTGCAATCTAATTTGAAGAGGCTCCAAATTAAATGAACAGCTTTTTAAGTGTTTGAATGAAAAGGAAGGGTATTCACCAATAATGATTTCAACAATGATGGATAAGGAAACTCGCATGGATGAAACTGTATAGAAGTACAAAACGTTTCCCTGATACCATGAATATAGAGAGAATTTTCTATATTCATGTGTGTATAACAATGTATAAGTAATATTTATTTATAGGGAAAGAGCCTTGAGAGGAAAATAAAGGGAATAACACAAGTGAGGAAAGAAATAATTAATAACTAATAGTTTCCTAAATTGAGTGATTGCATGGAAACTTATGAGAGGGATATACATGAAAATATGGACTAAGAATATTCTAATATTAAAAAATAAAAATAAAAAGTTATCACAATTTTATCAACCAATGAAATACTTGATATATTTTTAAATAATGACTGTGCATCTTCTGAAATACTCTATATTGATATAACTCTTTCGGTTTATTATATAATTTTTTTAAAAAAATTTTAAAAAATTAACAATAATTTTACAGTCTATTGTTGGTTATTTGAATTTTTTCAATATAAAATAAAATTAATATTCAAATAAAAGTGATATATTTATATTTACATAAATATAGGTAAGTACGTGCATACCTTATAGAAGACTTCCCAGACATTTAAATTACGAAATCGCAGGGACCGAGCGGGAAGAACATCCATTTACTCATCTCTCTTTCAGAACTGAAACACGTCAGCAGAATCCAAATTAGTCCTTGAATATTTGGCGGGGACCTTACATCCATGCGGGCACCCGTGACTTAATGACTGCCTGATGAGAATGATGGGCGCTGTGTCACGACCTTACTCGTTGGATTTAATCCAACGGGTAGGGAATTATCTTCTCTTTTTATTTGTCTAATCTTTTTTGACTTCTTTGTATTTATTATTTATATATATTAATTCTACTTATTATATTTGTCGTATTACGTGAAAGGATCAGAACCCTTTTATGTGGACATCTATGTGGTACCTTGATAGGGACTTCTCAGGGCACATGTATGACAACAAATCTCCACTTACCTCGCTTGGTGATCATCCTAATAGATCTATTGTTTTTGGTGATGAAGGTAAGACACTTATTTTAAGTATAGGTAAAAATCAAAATATTTTATCTGGTTGTGTTGTGTGACATTTTGTATGTAGATGGGCTAAATATAATATTCTAAATCTAAGTCAATTCTATGATAAAAAAAAATTAAAGTTAAATTTTTCAAGATGAATGTTCCATTTTTTATACTATGAGATTGTTTGTATTAGAAGAAAAAAGAACTTTTGACAAATTTTTTGAGGGTTATCCCTGAATTAGTCATAAATTATCACTTGGCTAAAGTCGATGCTATCAAGTTTGGACATCAACGCCCATGTCACATAAATTTTAAGAATTTGTTTAAATTTACTAAGACAAACATTGTTGATAACTTATCCAAAATGAATAACGTTAAAAAACATATATGTGGTCCATATCAAATCAAAAAGAAAACCCAATTTGGTTATACCACCGCAACTAATATTCAAACAAAAAGACCTCTAAAGTTACTACGTATAGGACTTTTTGTGACCAAGCCTAGGAGGAAAAATGTACATTTTGGTTGTTGCTAATGACTACTCTAAGTATTTCTAGATTGAATTGTTACTTGAAAAGTTTAATACTTTTAAACTTGTCAAAAATCTTTTTAGAGAACTTAAAAATTAAAAAGTTATCCTATTATCAATATTAGAAGTGACCACGAAAAAAGTTTTGAGAACTTTAGTTTTGATAATTTTTATGATGAGGAAAGAATTAAATATGAATTTTTTATTTCTATCACCTATCAACAAAATGGAATCGTTAAATGATAAAATAGTGTTGCCTAAGAAATTACTAGGACTATAATATATAATAAAAAAGAAGTCATATATTTTTGGAGAGAGATGGTGAGCATTGCACACCATATTATTAATAGGGTATACTTGTGCCCTAGAATAGATAAGACTTCATACAAAGTTTGAAAAGAAAAATACCTAATGTTTGATATTTTTTTAGATTTTTTGGATTTATTTTAAAAAATAGAAAAAACTTAGGAAGTTTAATTTAAAAAGTGATGAAGAAATTTCTTAAGATACTTGCAAAGTAATAGATTCTATAGAGTATACAATCTTTATACCATCATTGTGATTGTAACCTAGGTTTTGTTAATGACGAGGAAGCAAGGAATCCAATATTGAGTCAAATGTAATTGAGAAAATAGACACCAACCTTGTAAGGAATCCTCATCTAAATTTAAATTAAATGATCCTAAAGACTGCATCACATGAGATTTAGTTGAGGAAACGAAATTGTATTGAAGAGTTCTAAATTAACTTACCTTCACTTGTTATGCCTCACTTATTAAACCAAAAAGGTTGAAAAGACACTTAATGATGAATGTTAGATCAATACCATACAAGATGTATTTAATCAATTCACTAGGAATGATATTTGGATGCTTATCCCGAGACCTAAAAACACTAATGTATTTAGCACTAAGTAAAGTTTTAAAAATAAATAAGATGAAAATGGTATCAACACTAGAAATAAAATCCATCTTGTTAACCATAGCTATACTCAAATTAAAGAAATAAAATTTGATAAAATTTTTTCTCCTATTGCTCATCTTAAGTCCAAAGAATTCTTTTGTTAATTACATACACTACTGGTTTCAAAGTATATTAAATGAACATTAAGAATACGTTTCTTAATAACATTCTTAAAAAAACAAAAAGAATATTTTAAATAACTAGTAATGTTCATTAATTCTTTACTTTTACATTATGTGCGCAAACTTAAGAGAGTTCTGTATGGACTTAAGCAAACTTCTAGACCTTGGTATGAGTAACTAATGTCCTGTTTAGCTAATCATGATCTCATCAAGGGAAATGTTAATAAAACATTATTTGTAAAAGCTTCTAAAATTTACATGCATGTCCCTCAAATCTATGTGTACAATATTATATTTGTTAGAGACTTTTGTCTAATTGATATATTCCGTAACCATATGTATTATTGTATTGATGTCGGGTTGTGGGTTGTCGGGTTAAAGTCCGTTCGGTCCGCCCTCCAGTCACTCGAGCCCATCCAAAGACTGCCTGCTCGCCATGAGCTCGATTCCCGCTCGAGCACAAAAAACAGAATGATGGCCGCTCGCCTTCCGCTCGATATCCGCTCAAGCAGAAAAACCAGTAGGGTGCCCACTCGCCGCGCGCCCTCTAGCCGCCCGCCGCGCGCTCAAGCCCCGCTCGAGCGCTGGTGCAATGGGCAGAATTTTTAAATGCGTTTTTGGCTCCACTATAAATTCATACCATATTTTCTTGAAACCCTAAGCACGCCACAGCCTCAACTGATAATTTTTGAAGTCTTTAAACTTGAGAGAAAAGCCTTTCATGCATCATTGATTTAGTCTCTCTTGAGAAAACCAAAAAGACATAACTTTGAGCTTCATGATCTAAAGAGTTTTCTCACCATTTTTCTTTGTCCTTTTCTATTCAAACCTTCCATCCTTCTACCTGCGTTGAAGACGTTGGTTCGTGAAGAAGGAGACTCGTTCGTGATTGGAAATTCAAGTGGTTCAAGGGAAGATTGACGTGAAGACCGGAAGGAGTCCGATTTCGTTGCCGCGGGCAAATCCAAGGAGTTCCTTAGTAGGGATCACGTGGCGGGAGTAAGTTGACTAGGTTAGAGCGTCGTTACCACACCACCCGGTCTGTAAGTTGATTTTCATAGTGCATTGCTTCCCTGGCCATTAAAGCCCGGAGCGTTTTTCTCGATTACCGTGGGTATCAAGTTTTCACTTCGTCACCAAAAATCGGGTCATTATTATTGTTGTTCATTATTATATATATCTTGTGCATGCTTGTTGTCTCGTTATCATCTAGATTTAAATATCCTTTACGTGTATTAGATATTTATTTATTATTGCTTCCGCTATAATTTTCGTAGTCGAAACACATCAGCACAAAACGTGCTTTTTCAATATTCAATTCTAATGTCAACTCTTACACTTATAAATTTACTAAATAAATAAAGCGTGACTTTAAAATAAATATTGTTAGTGATAATTTGTTAAAGATCTCGTCAAATGATTTGAATTAATAAAAAGCACGCCTGGACACCTATAAATAACATGACTATGTTAGATCTTGATAATTCAGGTAATGTGTCAATCAGATTGTATAGAAACATAATATGTAGCCTCATTAGAGATCTCTCATAGTATAGGTATTTGTGGTCGGTATTGATCTAATCCTAAAGAATCACATTTAAGTATTGATGAATGTATCATCCACTAAATGAATGGGACTATGAATTATGGGATTTTTCATTCCAGTGACTTCAATTTTGATTTTGTTGGATATTCTGACACTAATTAGGTGGGTCATCTACTGATAGAATCCGGTGATCTTTTTATGTACAATCGAATCTAGTTGTTTAGACAAGTAAAAAACAGAATTCCATATCCTTATGGACTACCTAACCGAGTATATTCCCAAGTCAATAACCGATGATACCAAAAACATAATAGAATAAAAGGCTGAAGGTATAATACAATATTACCAAAACAAATAATTTTCTATACTGAAGACAAAGCTAACAAATTACACAGCAGATATTGAAACTTTGGTGACAGTAGCTTTCCTTGATGTGCAGAAGGACAGGAGATGATGTTCATCAATTGAACCAAAGCCAGAGAGCCGGACTCCATAAGCTTCCAGCCGTCTAATATCTCTGGGAATGGGGGATTGCCAAAGTCCATCCCACCAAGCAGGAGGGAGAAGGGGCGTGAGGGCACACTGAGTGGCTTGCCCACGACAGCTCAAAGGACCAGCAAATCTGTTCCACGCGTGCCCCCATCCAATCTGATTGCTCAAACCATCTCTCAACAGATTGTTTTGGAAGCTGCTGAAGAAGGAGAATTTGGAAATAGCTGAAGAATTTTCCACTGAAATAGAACAGCGAAAGAGGGTCAAAAAGACACGAAAAGAGACTAGACGGGGAAGATGGGACATTGAAGTACCTAGATTATGAGCTGCAGCTAGAGCTGCAATTAACTGAGCATAGGTTGTCCCGACACGCCTATGAGCTCCAGAAACAACTGCATGTTTTGCTCGTGATGCCAAAAAGAAGTCCACAAATGCAACCCATCGAGGGGCAGGTCCCCAGTCCTTGACTCTGAATCCTATATTCTTTGATTCCCTAATCTCACTAGAAATTTTTCCACGGAAAACTTCATAATCAAAATGAACAACCTGAGAACGATTGCCCTGTAAAACTTCATCTTCTCGGATTTAAAGGGGCTCAAAGTAGCAATTTCATTCTAAACCTTTGGTGTTTTCCAATTTTATACCAAATTTCAATTTGTTTTGATTTTATCCCAAATTTGTCAATTCACTCCAATTAAATTGCTACGTCCAAATCCAATTCATGCACAGGTCACTTGACAACAGAAAGAATATGTGGCACAATTTCTGTCCTCATGAAAAGAAAGAAAACATTTGAAGAGAGGAAATTTTTTTAAATAAAAAAAAAAATGTAAAAAAGAGAACCCCCATACTCGTGCTCCACTTTTCTACCTCATCTGTCTCTCTTTCTCTCTCTCTCTCTCTCTCTCTCACACAAAGATGGCTCACGTAGGAGTGGTGGCCACTAGGTGGTCTCTTTTAGGTGGGAAAGGCCCACTTTGTGATCACGTGACAAAAAAAAAAAAACGGAGGGAGAAATGGGGAAGGCGCAGGAAATGGAAGGCAAAGGAAGATGTTGGAAGGAGTAGGAGTGGGGAAAAGGTGGCAGTACTAGTGGTTACCCTGACGGGGGAGAGGGATGGCTGTTAGGGTGCAGGGAGGGCGAGAGATGCAGTGGGAAAGATGGCTGGGTGGGAGTTGGTGGGCTTTTTTAATCTTTCTTTAATTTCCATTGACCACATCCCATATTGCATGCTTCCCATAATCATTATGCCCCAACGGAAAAAAAATGTGCCATGTATGATTCCAGTGTCACGTGACCAAAACATGATGCTGAATTAAATCAATTTGACTGGAGCAATTTATTTGGAAAAATAAACAAATTGGAAATGAAATTAAACATATTAAATTCGTAATAAAATAGATAAAAAAAAAAAACCCCCTCCCAAGTTCATAATAAAGTTGCCACTTTAGCTGCTTTATGTGTGTTTTCCATAAGCAAGCAAGCATAGCGGTTAAAATTAGATATAAATATTACCTCAGCAAAGTCACTGATACTTGGCTTGATAGTTTTTATAAAAGAGGGTGTATCAGACACCAAGACCACCTTGGGTCTCAACAACTGCTGTCGATTTTGCATGGCCTTCCTGATGCAGCTCAATGCAGCCTTAGCAGCTCTCACAGACCTGGAATACTGACAGGAGTAAGTGAACTGGCAAAAAATTAGCTGGAGTTCTCCAAGAAAATAACTCGAGAGTAAGTACTTGCTTGTGTACATCTTTTATGGAACATGCAAGTATACCTAACATTAGATTCAAAAATAGATGGGTGACAGATAATAGAAGAACATTTTTAGCATTTAAGTGTTAAGTTGTTCATTATTTTTCCCCCATAATAGCATGCATTTCCTCAATGGGCTTTGTTCCATTAAAATGAAAGAAAAATTTGAGAGGCAGCCATCTTTGAATCCTTAGAATGGATATGGTAACCAAAGCTAAATGAAAATATTCATAAGATGATTTTTGTCACTTTTAGAGCATTGTGTGCTGGCTGAACAGAGAAAGACAATTCTCCCCAGCATCAGGAAATTTAAAAATACACAGATTAGTAAAATAATCAAATTTGCACATAACAGACCCATCTTCTACAATCTCATTTAGTTAACATGTAACTAAGGACTGGTACTCAAGGGACATATATTCATTTGTATTGGTGACGTCCAAGTACCTGTTCATAAGCATCCTCATGTGCAGTGAGATATCAGGATCAACACCATCAGCAAGAACAGACTGCACTGCTTCTTCAATGCTCTGAGAAGGAGATATAAGAACTCTCATTAGCTCACCAAATACATTAGGCCTGGACTGAAGTAGTTCTGGCTTCCCAAACAACTCAGAAGCAGCATTTCTCATCTCAGCATGTACATTCTTCAAGAAAAATTGAGATGCCACAGCATCTGTTGTATTTTGGATCCTGCCATGCAGAAACCATATGTAGTCAGCTGATAATTGTAAATAGTTAGCTAACCCAATAACCGTGAAAAGTATTTACCATATGACTGGTTGCTCCCACTCCTTCCAGTTACTACAAAGGATGTTTGTATATGAAGGCTTCTGAAAATCATCAATGCGCACAACCAAATTCCGACCATACTTTGACACACAACCATTCTGTCTCCATAAATGTTTGACTTCTTTCAGGGTAAATGCACGATCCATATAAGAAATATAATCCCCGAATGGATATTTGCCCCTGCACATAGAGAATCTTTCATTTCATCACTGGAAAAATTATCTAATTCAACTGTAAGAATCAAGAATAAATTGACTATATTCATTAAATCCATAACCTAGCTTACTTTTCAGGCAGGGCATGGCATCAAGTATGAACAACCGGGGGTGCCAAGGCACAGCGATTATGCCATGCAGGAGCAACACAGGCATTTAAGTAAGAACAAAACTGTCTTTTACCATAAGAACTTATAATACATTCCAGCAGTCTTAGAAGAGGCAAAATTATGATGAAAACTGTAGAATTTTCTAGAATGCTTTAAGTGTATATAAGGCAGTCACTCAGAATTTCTAAGAAGTGTATGGAGAGCTCAGAAGCAAGATTGTAGTCCCTTAAAGTGCTTTTGATGATAAGCACACTTGTATGGGCATTTACCAAAATACCAGGTGATGTGTACCTAGAAAATAGATTTGATCCAAAGAACTACATAGCAAGCACTGAATCTAAGAATCTGGATCCAACACATGACAAACACGAATAAGAGATTGGACATCTTCCCAGAGTGCCCTCCAATAGTCAAGTTAGTAATCACACAAGACAAGCCAGAAGGTGAAAAAGATAAGGAATGATTACCTTTTTGCATGGAAATGACGGGTGGGTTATGGTAAGGAAAGGAGGAGAAGATCTTATGGAAGATTGGCTCCATACCTTAGATGGTCCTTGAAGGACTTAGAAGAGTAGTCCTTGCAGACTTTACCTGAGAGGAACAAAAATGATCTCCCAGTCAAAATTTCCTGAAGCTGACTCTGTATATTTCTTTTGGGCGGAGGAGAAGAAGGGAAGGAGAAAATGAAGGATCTTCTGCCTTAGAATTTTTTGTGGAAATACCTCGGCTACTCTAGTAGATTTTGGACTTCTATTTTGAGCAAGCTTATGTAATATTTGGACTTATCTTTTTCCATGCATAAAGGCCCCAGATTTATAGAGGTGTTGGGCCTATCCTGGCAATGACTTGTAGCCATGTCAGCATGAAATCAGGGTCACGATGACAATTTTACAACTAAGGAAACATGGCCTCATGCAATGATCAGCCGGAGCCACATCCCTTGATTTCTGAGCCCTCAATGCCATTCAATGAATGTGGGATTAATGGAAAGAGTGCCAACCGTCGGTCAACTAACTAGCTACTGATTTGCAAATTTCTTGTTGATGCTGATATGGCATACCAATTATTGAGGGTCCCACGTGCATGGCTAATTGTCATGCATTGGAGGCCCATTTCAGCACCTTACGCCATTTGACATCTTGGACCCTTATCCTCTACCACCTCTGATTGTCTAACATATCAGACCTTCTAACAACTCAGACATTCTGACATCTTGTCCCTCTGACATCTGGGCCTTCTGAACTCTAAGACTAGGATCTTCTAGGTTCGGACTATCCATTTTGTTTTCGGACCAATAGCTAGGTTTACTTGTAAACAACCAAATCATGAGGCCCTAAGCCTAAAAATATGAATTCTGAGTTTTCAGCACATGGACATTACTAATATTTAAATGCAGCATGCTTGAGTCTAGGGCTGGTCACATGGCAATGAGCTATTTAAAGAAGCTTTCACATTTCGATGCTTTTTACCCCACTGTCCTAATAGAACAAGTCAGACAGAATTGTTCTTACAAGTACTTAATCGCCCCTGGGAAAAACACTACAACAATACAACAAATTATCTTTTTGTCAAAAATACGACATTGGCATTTGCAGTTGAAAGGTTTGAAAGAGAACCAATATGCCTTGTTTGCCCAATGATCAAGGAGCGGTTCAACATGATGCTCAATGCTGCTGCAGTTAATATCTTGTACATTTCATTTCCAAACCCAGCTTCTGATGCCTTCCCCAGAACAAAACCATGTCTGCAAAACAGGTATGGGGGAAGGCTCCGGACTCTTGAAGCACCTAGATCAGAGTCAAGCATGTAAGCAACTCAATGCAAAATTTGAGAAGAGGTAGTTTTTCCTCTTTTAAGTAAGATAGCACAACAATTTATCTTGAACAATCATAATAGAGCTCAATATGGATATGGAATATCACCATAGCATGAAATCCTCGAATCACAGAACTATTAAAATTGAAGCAAAAGATCATAAATGCCAGTGCTACAATCTCATAATTCATATAATAGAATCCTTTTGAGTTGTCATGAACCCCCAAGAAAGGCCCATCATTAGGCACTGGTCAATCAAATGCAGTTCTCTTTTTCCTCTACCCATGCCTTGGTTTACCAACAGAGTCCTACTAGTACAACTATTCAACCCTAGATCACTAACATGGTATTTTAAAATCACATAGTTTTTATATAAAGAAACTTGCTGTTTTAAGAGAGATGCACATGAGTATAATTTGGGGCTTGGGTTTCGAGTTCTTTCCAAGTTCTGTAAATATTCTCCATCTTAACACTACTCTATGACCTTCTACACTGTTGGATTGTAGGTTGCAAGCCAAACCATATAAATTTTATCTGCTCCTTTCTCTTCCTCACTCTCTCTTTTGTATAGGTTAATTTACATTCTTCAATGATTAGTCGTATAATTCAGTTGCTTTGCAGGTATTGAAGCATTGATCAATGATTCATCATTGTGATGGCCTCAATAGTTTTCTGTTTGACATAGAATTTGGTGGGACTCAAGCAATGTGGACGATAACAACTAAGCTAATGACACTAAGAGAGAATTAGAGGATGAGTTGAGAAGAAGAAAAGGTAGTTCAGAAATAGAAGAAAGATATATGAGATATTAAAGAGAGGAATTTGAACAAAGAAAAGGGTTAAATTGAAGGAAATTAAGTCTTTATGCATCACTTACTAGACTTAGTACAATTAAATGTATACATATAAATATAAGCAGCGACTCAGCTGCTGACTATGCAACAGACACAACTAAATCACTGCTTAACAGGTAAAATAGAACTAATAGTAACCTACAGGCACTAACAACTCATACAACTACTAACATCACGCAAGTTCTTTATGGAACACCAAACAGCCAGTGGTTTGACTTTGAGATTCGATTGAGAGATCTCATGCAAATACTGTTAGGTTAAGTTGACTTGGGGATAGTGGGCTCTTTTCTATCAAGGGAAATTAGATTGTACTATGAAAGAGATTCTTACCATGGGGCTAAACTGATGATTGAACGTTCTGCTAGCATCACTATCAAATAATGAGGTCAAACTTTTCAGCCTGCTAGAGAACTTGGGGGAATGGAATGTTTATGAGGATGGTGAAGCATCCCTGTTGTGTATTCTATTGCTTAGTTGGGTCCCGATTGATGCAAAAGAAGGAAATTGCTGCCAACTCGTACTAGGTATTGATAAGATAAGGCCACATACTATTCAATCATATGCCTGAATTAGCAATAGTATATCATAATAGGGTGACAGTTGAGCATCCCCCTAGAATTGGCAGACCAAAATCAAGATCATTGGTTGACCAGTGTGATTTCCATTTGTGTCCAACCATCCCTTGGTCGACAACAAAAGCTTTATAGGCAAGCTATATAGCTACAGATGAGCTGTCTCATAGGCATAGATCAGTATTCAGTATATACAGCTGTTATTTAAATAAGAGATGAATCATTGTGCAGGGAAGTTTGCAAAATCTGGTGAATATGAGCTATATGACTCTGGTGCACTTGTTTCAAAACCAGAATTTTTGTCTAGAAAAATGACCATAAGGATTTCTTATATAAATACACTACAAATATTGGATTTTAAGAAAGCGCACGTCTAAGTTTAAGTTGGGGCTGAAGGCCTGAGAGCCTTAAGATTTTTGAATTTCTTCCATGAATTTCTTCATCCTTACAAATGAATTACTTTTTCTAATCTTCTATGCTCGTGGATGTAAAGATACGAGCCAAATCACATAATCCATGCACACTTTTTCTCATCTTTTCTTGATTGCATATTTGTAGATCTTTGATAATGCACCTCATCAATTATGGTTCTCTTGAGATTTCTTATATCCAATTTTTTCCCCAAAAAATTTCAATTACATACTTCAAAAGAATTCCATGAGCAAAAAGGCTTACAATCTCTTTACAAATATGTAATAGAAAACGATATCAGTTTCCATACTCCAAGAACCACAAACTGATATACAGAATCCGAGCATTGAACTTTCTGTAAGAAACAAGCATTGACTTTCAACTTCTATGAACTCAGGTTAAATTTCATTTGCAGCTTTAGTTTTTCAAAGTCCTATTTGATATTTTCACATAAACTGCCACCATATTTTTGCAAAGGATCATAAATGTCATAAACTCTTAGCAGCAAAATGCGAGGGCCCTCATTATAGGTTTCTTGACTTACTTCTTGTTGGGGTAAGTCACTCCCTTGTGGGTGATTCAACAAACTGGTTCGTCATCGGAGGATTTCCGGAGAGCAAATGATGGAATTCATTTGCTGAAAATTTGGAGAACATTAGCCGGTCAACATCCGTTGACCGGCTGGAAGGCAAAATCCGGTCAACGGGAAAGGTTGACCGGATGGCGATGAAGACGCTAAGTTGGCGGATGATGGCCGGGGACGGTCAACAAGGAGAGTTGACCGGAAGGCGGAGGACGGTCAAGTTCTCCGAATAGCACAGTGAGACGGTCAGCGGGAGAGTTGGCCGGATGGCCGTGGAGAGAACGCGGGACGCCAACGGTTGGCCGTCCGCCAGAAATCAGGACAACGCCAAATTTCAGAGATTTTCCGAGATTGTGATCTCGAGCGTTTTTGCGGGGCTTGATTTATTTTGATGAGCATATTCTTATTGTTGGAAAGGACAGATCGTGCCCTTTTCTGTTTATATGGAATATTGCTCCAGATCTCTGTATATATAGAGCGTGATACAGAACGAGTGGGACAGATGTGCAGAGCAAAGATTTGTGAGGAACAAGAAAGGAGTGCACCACCAGTGAGAAGGAGAAGGAAGAAAAACAGAGAGTGAGAACGAGAGGATGTTTTCTTGTTTGCTCTGGAGAGGTTTTTCTTTGTTGTTATCGGGTGTGTATCGGATACTCCATCTTGGAGGTTTGTAAACCTATTTTCACATAGTGGATTTACTGTCGGCTCTGCTCCCGTGGTTTTCCCTTGGTTCTAGGGTTTCCACGTAAATCTGTGTGTGCTTCTTCTGTTCTTTTTCTTACACTGTGTGTGGCGTGGTATGACGGTGTGTCATTGTGTCTGACCGACCCTTTTGCCCCCCAACAAGTGGTATCAGAGACGGTCAAGTCTCTTCTGATACCAACACTTCTGGCTATAACTGCCACCTATTGTTAATGTACAACCAATTTTACAACCCATACCAACTAATAATAGAATGCCAGACCCCTTAGACACCCAACAATTTCAAGTTGAGATTTGCAACTTTGCAGCTCTTGTCAAGTCCTATTCCATGTTTTCACATAAGCTTCCACCATATTTTTGCAAAGGATCATAATTTGTTACAAACCCTTAGCCGCTAAATGGGGATGGACCCTCATTATAGGTTTCCTGACTGAATATCTGGCTATAACTGCCATCTGTTGTTAATTTTACAGCTCATACAAACTAATAACAGAATGCGAGAACCTTAGGAATGCCCAACAATTTGAGGTTGAGATTTCACTGCACAGGTCTCAATGTTCAAATATTGTCGTGAGGGGTGGGGGTTAATGAGGACAAGTTAGTAGCCCTCTTTTATAGATTGGGGCCTAGTTGGCTCCAATGATAAAAACAAAGTGGTGCCAACTAGTATTGGTATTCCGTAATGTACAAAGACGAATTATAGCTGCAGTAGATCATAATCGGACAAAAGTTCAGATGTCTTGATCCCACAGGCATTGGTCAAAAAGCTCAAAATCGCTAATCGATGAGTGTTTCTCCTTTGCCCCAGCCATGCCTTGGGCAATAAGAAAGTCCTAGTCAAGCTTTACAATCACTTTTTGTCATTGGAAAAGTCTAGCATTTTCAGCTAGCCCCAAAATCAAAAAGGACGTTCCACTGAATACACTAGTTATATTAGGTTTCAAGGAGCACGCTTTTAAGTTATTTTGGGGTTGAAAGCTTGAGAGTCTAAAGGTATCTTTGTGTTCCTTAAATAAACTCTTCATCTTTGTATCAATTAGCCACAAGCCAAATCACATAATTCATGTGCTCTTTTTTCTCTCCCCTACTGTCATTTTTATCTTTCTTGATTTTGAATTCTATCAATTTTGGTTCTCTTGAAATTTTCCGTATCCAATTTTCAGTCCCAATTTCTACTGGAAGGCTACAAAAGAAATCCATTTGCCAAATGGTTTATGATAGCTCACCCTTTGTTTGTTACAGAATCTACTTAGAATTCAGTTCAATCAAATAGGTTTCATAGTAACATTCAATTCTATCAACTTTTCTATTCAATTTTTGTGTTTGGTACCACTTGATAAAAAGAGAATCAAGTTCATTTTTCTTCACAAATGTACGGTGGGCCTCACCAAATAAAGAAGAGAAAGTGTGGTAAAATAGGAAAGTTGGTAGAGGGAAACATTAAATGAATTCAGTCTTCACAGATCCTATCCTTTCTATTGGATTTGTAACTATAGATATTATGTTATTGACTGGCCATGTCAAATATATTAATTGGTCAAATATGGTTTGACTGAACTCGGTTCTTCATTTTGAAGCGATGGCGTACCAGCTGTTAACTTCGCTGAAGACATTTAAGAACAAGAGATTTAAAATTCAAATGAAGGACCGACCTTGTTCTTAATAAAGAAAATACATAGTGCAGAATTATCCACTATATCCCAGAAACGAGACTGGTCTCACAACTCACAGGGTTACAAATTAAAGCATGAATTTGAGCGTTAAACTTGTTAAATTTGACAGCCTCAATTCTTTCGCCAAGTCTAATTCGGTGTTTTCACATAATTATCACCAGATTTTTGCATAGGAGCCTCATTCTTTGCCAACAATTACCGCCATCCCTAAGACGTCAGAGATGGACCACTCATCATTGGTTTCCTGATTTCCGCCCTGGCTATAGCTGCCAACTGTTGCACCCAAGCTATTTTCTTTTTATAACCACAGCCCAAAAATGCTGACTGTTGAAACTCATTAGAATTTCAAGCAACAGTTAAAATTGACGATGCACTTTCCAATTTCGTTTCTGCTCTAATCAGAATATATGGCCAATAAACAACTTTTTTATTTAATAAATACGCCCATCAAAGTAACTGCTTAAAAAATAGGTAATTTTCATGCATCAAACTAAATTGCTATAGAAAATATGAAAGTAAAATTTAACAAAGAAGGGAAAAGTACCGTTGTTTTCAAAGTGATTCTGGATCAACTTTCTCACTCTAAGGCTCTCCTTCCAAGCGCCATCACCGTCGAACACCTCACCCATTTCTTCCACCGTCGCACATGACGCCGAATTCAGATCGCTATTTCGAGAACTTGAGTTCAAATCTCGAGATGGATAATCAGAACGTATTGGACTTGAATCTTCTACAAGTTCCTCTTCGAGTTTGATTGGAAAAGTGTCTCCAGCTGAAGGTTCAATCTGCCTTAGAGTGAGCACCGTTAAGCCAATAATTGTGAGGATTGCGATCACTACAAGAAGAGATTTTAAGGAAAGGACAAGCTTTTTTCGGGATCGGCCATAAAATCTCATTTTCCAGTTGCTTCAGAAGTTCGGTGGCGAGGTAGCCACCTGATATTGGTTGGATTTATGCCTGCCGTTTTGCAGCAAAAATTGGTCCAGCAAGGTAATTTCACTTCCGAGAAGGAAAAGTTACAGTTCCTGAAATGCCCGTCACCGACAACAACAGTGGCTGTGCTTCTCTAAGGGCACAGAGGAAAAAAATTAAAATTAAATTTAAAATTTAAATCAGATTTGTCCATTTTATTACCATATTGCTGAAATGTTAATGAAACAGACATATTATTTTGTAGACTTATAAATATTAATATTGTAAAATACTACGGGGATTGTGTGGGCCGATTTTGTCAATAATAATTTCACCTTAGCCTATAAAAGATATTAAATCTTTGCATTTCTTCTTCTGAGTTTTAGACAGCCCTAACCAAAACAAGTTAAACCGACATGAATTGCTTGCTGGGAAAAACAGCTTGTGAGCAGCATAGAGTGGTATTATTGTTTCATCTCAACTATAGTTGATTGTCTAATTATTTTATTATCCTCGACGGATAGACAAAAGTAATGCGGCAAGACATTTTACGCATCAAACGAATTCGGGGTTGTGCCTGTCACGCACTAATTTAATAAGGGATGTCATCATTACCACAATACAAATACAAAAATTACGGCGAATCTTTTTTTTTTTTTTTTTGAGATAAAATGAGTAAACATGTTACCACTTTCATTATTTTAAGGTCTTGATTAGGTAAGATCATATTGTCTTGAGTGTTCTTGGATGGAGGCTATTCACCGCGGTGACCATTCAATTTGGAATCCAAGTATAAATGCTACAATTTTTTCATACATTCAACAAATAATAATATTAATGGGGCCTGAGTATTTTACTCCGAGGGAAACCCTTCGATGCCTAGGTCAATATTGGTTCTAGCAAATAAGAGGGTTAAGAATTGCCTACCATTGAAACCCTCTATATGACTTTTTTGTGTAGGTTGTATGATGTAGAGGGATCGAGCTCTCTATGGAACTTGACAGGAGATTGTTAGCCTATAGAAGATGTCTCCCATGTGGCCTTGATGTCGAGGAGAACTCAATATTTAGATAGCAAATAATCTAACATCCTTTATCAAGCTACTTCTCTCTGTTAATATTAGACTCTTGTTTTAGAATGCTACGCTAAAAGCGTCAAAATGAGTCGATGCCTCTCTTTTTCCTGTGGGTTTAGAAGAGTATTTGCTTTTCAAGAAAACACATCTGGGGCATTTTGTTCTCTACAATTATATACATTTCTCTTCTTCAATAATTTTTTTAAATTTTAACAAGGGTAAATTGATTGTGTATTTATATCTAGAGGCCAAAAACAACTGTTGGAAGGTAGTTGAACTTTGATTGGTTGGATATACTGGGCTAAAAAATACTTATACCTTTTTTCTAATGTTTACTTAGTATCATTGTATTGCCCTATCAATATTTATTTTGTCATATTTTTTTTAAGGTGTAACAAGTATCTTTCAATGTAGCACACGTTAGTGCTTGCTAGGTTATCCTGCACTACTAGCTAGAAGGGCGACACATGATTTTTCCCATGATTGATACTGACATGTTTTTGGGTCTTGACTTTGCCTTTTTAACCATTTGTCACAATCAAACCCTTCTTTGGTGCATTTAGCCAAAGTTAGGTAGAGTAAGGTTATTACTCCTGCGTGCAAGCTTTTCTAGGAGAACTTTGAATTATTATCTCATTTGTCCAAACTTGATGTGCATGATCCCAACATTAGCCCTCGAACTACCAAGATAGAGCCTAAGTTTGAGGAGATGTATTATCAGGACTCACCTTGGTTGTTGTTATTGTGTGAACTCGTTGTGTGTCAGCTAAGACCGTCATGTCTGAATTGTCATGCCTTGTCACCGCTTTGTATCCTTTTGTTTACCCAGGGTCTTAATCTAATGCAACTCATCAGCCATCCAGAGAATCATGGATCGCATATGACCTAGGTGCTCATGTGTCACTCCTCTTTATGGATTATTTCCACAAGAGGACAAATATTATGATTTTGAGTTGTGAGCCCTTTGACTTTCAATGAATGAAATAAAAAGATTCAACCTATATTATTTTAACCCTACATACATGTCATTTTATTAAAGATGGGTGACAAGTATAACTACCTATATTACTACCACTAGAAACTATAATGTACCAACTGAAGAAATTTTTGTGGTAAGAGAGTTCAAGGATATAATTGTGGTGGATCTACTTGGATTGTCGCCAAATAAGGAGATTATATTTGAAATAGAGATAATGCTAAGATCAGCGCTAATGTCTAATACCGCTTATAGAATGACACCTTTGGAATTGAAAGAATTGAAAAAGATATTGTAAGAATTGTTGGAGAAAATTTTCATTTGACTAAATGTGTCACCTTAAGGGGCTCTGTTATTATTTGTAAAGAAGAAATATGTATCTATCAAACAATGTATAGACTATTAGGAGTTTTTTTTTTTAGTAAGTAACTATTAGAAATTGAACAAGATAACTATTAAGAATAAGTACCTACTACCAGTGATAAATTGTGTATTTAATTAATTGCAAGGGGCTCAAATGTTTTTACAAATTTATCTTTGATCGGGTAATCATTAATTAAGAATTAAGAAGGAGAATGTGGCGAAGATAAATTTTCGAGTAAGGTATAGCCATTATGAATTCTTAGTAAAACCTTTTGAGTTAACTAATGTCTCTATAGTGTTTTGTTTATGGATTTGATGAATTGACTGCTCCAATCCCACCTTAATAAATGTATAGTAATATTTATTGATGACATTTTTACTTATTAGAGGAGCTATGAGGAGTATAAAATTCAAAACCTAAGAATACCCATACAAACACTTACGAAGAGAAGACTTCATGTAAAGTTGAAGAAAAGTGAAATTTAACTCGAGGAAGTAATTTTTCTTGGTCACATGATTTCAAAATTGGACATTTCAATCAATCTAAAAAAAATGAGACAGTGATAAATTAAAGTCAACCGACAACACTAACAAAAGTGCAAAGATTTCTTAGGATGGTTGATTATTACCTAATATTTATAGAGAATTTTTTGATCATTCCAATATCATTGACTTGCTTGAAGCAAAAGAAGGAGAAGTTTCATTGGAATGAAAAATGCAAAAAGAACTTTTAGGAGTTGAAGGAATGCCTGACGATCGCCCAAATTTTAACAATTTCAAAAAGATTTGGGGGATATATTGTTTATTTTGATGCATCCAAGAATGGATTGGGTTGTATATTGTTTATGGGATGCTAATTGCTTATGAATTAAGGTAATTAAATACTTATGAAATGAATTACCTAACCTACAATTTAGAGTTAGTAGTGGTAATTTTTACCCTGAAAATTCAAAGGCATTATTTATATAGAGAAAGATTTTTAGCGTATTTAGATGATAATAATTTGAAATATTTATTTTTTCAAAAGAATTTAAGAATGATGTAATAAAGATCGATAAATCTTTTGAATGACTATAATTATAAGATTTAATATCAATTGGGGAAGGTCATAGTGGTAATGGATATCTTAAGTTGTAAGATAATGAATTTTATTTTTCACTTAAAAATTAAAGAGATGAAGATGTATGACAATATAAAAAAGTGTGATAATAAGAGGCATTCACATGGTATGCATATTATTTTATCAAATATTTAAATGCAATCAAAAATTATTGGAAGAATTAAGGAAACACAAATAAACAGTTAATTTTTGTTAAATATAGCCAGAGATTTGAATAGGTAGAAGAGAGCTGATTTTAGTGCTTAAATTGATGGAGTCTTGTGGTGTTAGAATCAAATGTGTACCCAATTTGAAGAACTGAGGAAAGAAATATTGAATAAAACTCATCGATTTAAGTATACTATCCATTTAGAAAATCAATAAAATGTATTAAGACTTGATGGGTATACCAGAAATGGGCTAACCCCAAAAGTCAACGGAAGTCCAAGACAGACGGTCAACACTTTAACGGCCCAGTTGGAAAACAGGCCCAAGAGCTGAAAGGCCCAAGACGGTCAATGTTGGCGTTGACTGTTCGGGCGACCAACGCGCACTCAAGCGGTCAACTAAGACGTTGACCGCCCGCACACAGCGCGTTGGGCCCAAAATAGGCTTTTCTACAGTAACGGACCTAATCCACCCAAGCCCATGACCCATCAGGCGGCCATCAGTGGCACCCCAGGCATCTTCCACGATCTCAGCTAGCACCCGAAATGGATATTGACAGAATTGGCGTCCTTCACGTAAGGAAGGCGTCAAATTTTTCCAACATTCTGCCCACTGGTGATTCTAACGGTAAAGAACGCCAAAGGAATGTGGGCCATTTGGAAAGCTGCTGGAGAAGGAAACTACCTTATACAGTTTGGCAACTGACGTCTGCTCCAGAAGGCAAGCCAGCCAAGAATCACAGAGGGAACTACTCCTTCCAAACGAGGAAGATTTTCCTCTCAATCATAAATATGCCCTTGAACTTTCATTCAGGGCATGCTCTCAATTACCCAGACTTTCTGTGACAAACTCTCTCAATTGCTAACGTTTTCTGCTGCGCAAACAGATACTCAAGCAACCCAAAAAATCTAAGGCATACAAGCGCACCTCTCACGACCGGTTACTACCTCCCCACCTTCCAGATTCAATGAGGCGCACTCGTCTCTCTTTCATCTGGAAAATATACACACACTCTCTCTCTCTCTTTCTCAAATTTCAGTTTCAATAACCTTGATATCTTCCGAAGGCTGTTTACTGAATTGAGCGTCGGAGTGTTTTCGGTGGGACAACTTTTCGTCGACACGCTGACCTCCTGTTCTATTTAGTGGTGTGCAGGATCCAACTCAGGAAATGGAGTCAGAACCAGGACAAGCGGATTAACCCGAATCTATTCGAAGTTCAGATCCATGACGCATCAAGACTTATGGAAGATCTTTCATTGGCGAAATATGAAGAAAGAAGCTGTGTTTTTGTGAAAAAAAATGTATGATTTGACAACAATTGAAAGCCAAGTATAACAAACCACAAGGTCTCTTACAACTATTATTAATGCCTAGTTGGAAATGGAAACATTTAATGATCGATTTTGTGATAGGTTTGTTGAAAATGTCAAGGAATGATGACACAATTTGGGTGAACATTGATCAGTTAATCAATTCAGCCCAGCTCATAGTCGTGAGAATGGCATTTTTAAGAGATCATTTGTAAAGATTGTATATAAATGAGATAGTTAAATTTCATAGGATCCCAACTTTAATCATATCAGTTCGAAATTCAAGATTTGCATTAAAATTTTGGAAGAACTTATACCGAGAGTTACGTACCAATTTAAAGTTTAGTATGACTTATCATCCTCAAATAAATAGATAATCGAAATGAATGAATTAACTTTTAAAGGATATATTGTAAGCTTCACCTTTATAAATAAAATGAAATTCAGACAATTATTTATCGTTAACCAAGTTTGTTTACAACAATAGTTGTCAAGAAAGTATTGGTATGCCCCTTCTGAAGCGCTTTATGAAAAACTCATTCCCTAATTCGTTGGGAAGAAATTGAAAGTATGAGACTCTTGAGACCAGCAATGTTTTAGGAGAGATATCAAATAAAAGTTATTTGATTTGAGATCGATTTAAAGTTAGTTAGAACCAACAAAAGAATTATACAAATCATAGAAAATTTGAGTTAAGTTTGGAAGTAAGAGACCAAGTATTTTTTAAAATATATCTATCAAAAGGAGTTTTTCGATTTGGGTTGAAAAGAAAACTGAAACCAATATTCATTATGCCATTTGAAATCTTAGAGATGATTGAAGAACTTGCTTATTGATTAGTTTTACTTCTTGATAGGTCCAGCCATGATATGAGCTAATCCAGTCTTGGCAAGGGACGATCCAGTAATTGGCCCATTAGCTAGTGAAGCCAAATATAAAACAAGGCCCATAAACCGTTTAACCAACCTATCTGCTTTGTGTAGGCTCAGGGAGGACCAACGGCTCAACCTGAAAAGAAATCTCTGCAGTTTAGCCAATCACAACAAAATCCACCCTCTACCTCAGTGACAATAGTCTGATAGCATAGAAGATATTAGCGTTATAGGTCTCAGACAATGGCGATCGTAGTCAACCTTGAAAAAGCACCGTACTTGCCGACTAACGGCAATCCAGCCAACACAAGCAAGAAGAGCCCTGGCCCCTGTCAGCCACCTCCAACCATTGGTTACGTCATCGCCACAAGACGACATCTGACATGGTGGTTCCCGTCAACGTCCTGGCGGCCGGTGAATCATGGTGGAATACTTGTCGTTCTTCTTAGCGCCAAAGCCTTTTTCACGAAACACTATAAATTCCTTTACCCTTCACAGGATAAGGAATCGTGCAATTCTCAGTGGAAAAACTATCCACGAGCGAGACTTAAGAGTCAAGAAAGAACTAAATTCTCTTTCCTAATATAGCTCTTTCTCCTCCTCAGAAAGTCACTTACCGTTGAGTGTTATCTAATGACCCGCTCACCGAATGTGTAATATCGAAATCTAAACCTCTACCTCTCTAAGTCGCTCCCCGTCGAGCGCTCTACAGGAGCTCAGGCCTCCTTTTTCAATCCCGACAAACATGCATCACTATATTCTTTCTCATTCTTCTTACATCTTTCTATTTCGTTAAAAAAATTTTTTAACTTGAGCGTTGGAAGATAAATTGGAGAGTAAGTCCCGTCAATCATTTGACCTATCATTTATAATTTGTGATGCGCAGATTTTAGGTTGGCAGTGACGGTGATTGGATCGACTCCAATTTAACATGCAATAGAAGATCAAGTGTAACTCTAGTAACCCACTCACCGAATGCAACCTTGGTAAGCTACCGAGTGCATGCAACCAGACAGGAGTCCAGTCCTCCTTTCTCTCTAAGCCACCTCCTGCCAAGCATACAACGGGACTCAATCCTCCTCTCATATTTTTCATGTACATGCAATTCTACATTATCTAATATCTTCCTTATATTTTTTATCTCTTGAGTAAAATTTTTGACTTGAGCGCTGAATGATAAATCAGAGTGTGAGTCCCATTAATCTTATGGCATCTTGTTTGTAATTCGTGGTGCGTATGTTTCAAATTTGTAACAATGAAAATCGAACCTGCTTTAATTCGATCCACCATAAAAGATTAAGTAGCTTCCTAATCTGTACTACAACCTGAAAATCAAGGACGCATCACTCCCAAACTTAAAGGGTATTCATAATGTCTTTCACATATCAATACTCCATAATTATGTCTATAACCCCTTGTACATTATTGAATATAAATTGGTAAGGATCAATGAAGATTTATCCAATTTTGAGAAATCGATTTAATTTTAATGAGATGAGATCAAGTGTTCTATGTAAAGATTATTCTATTAGTAAAGGCTTTATGGAGGAATCACTTATTTGAAAAAGCAACATGAAAAGGAAAAGATTAAGTTTGAGAGAAATGTCTATATTTATTCACTTATGGTACATTTGATTATTAGAATCGAATAATATCGGAATAGAATAATTATTCTAGGAAATAGAATAAAATGGGAATAGAATTAAAATTGTTATTTCCATATTTGATTGTTATAATAGAATAAGATAAAATTAATATTTTATTATTTAGTTTGTAAAATAGTATGATGAATAATGTGAGAATAATGATAATAATAATAATGATAATAGTAACAATAATAATAATGATGATAATAGTAATAATAATAATAATATAAAATAATAATAATAATATGTAATAATAATAATAATATGTAATAATAATAATAATAATATGTAATAATAATAATAATAATAGGAATTGTTATTTTCATAATTTCTATATATGTGGGAATAACAATTCCTAAAAAATATTTATTTTAAATTAAATTTATAATCAAATAAAAAAATATCTATTCTCAAATAATAAAAATTCTATTTCCTCCTTATTTCCTCCAATCAAATATAGGGTTAGTAAGAGATGTAAAATTTCAAGTATGGAAGTTTTATAAAGAGTGAAGAATGTAAGATATAAATCCTAAAAAATTTTTCAATAATACTAAATTTAAATTAATTCATTAATTTTTGAAGTTAATTTCAGAGTAGGTCAAAAATTAAGTGTTGTATCGAGATAAATTAGGCTAAGTGGCACCTGACATGCATCTAACCCACACATAAGTACATTTTAGATAAAAAATTTGCTCTTAATGTGTACTCAAACAGCGCACATATGTGCTTGACTCAAAATATTAGTATCGGATAGACGTTTAATATGAGCTCATGTATTGTAAAAATTTAATTTTTTCTCTTGATTTGCACCTAACTAGCTCATATGCATCAATTTATTTTATAAATAGATCTTTTAATAAATTTTGACTTATTTTTAACTAAGATTTGAGAGAAAATAGAGAAAAAGAAGATCAAAAGAGAGAGAAGAATAGTGAGAACGAAGGAGAATGTAAAATTAAGAAGATTATAAGCAATTTTTCTAATAAATTCAAGTGAAAGTAAGTACACTAAATCCTATATTCATTTATTGTTAATATTTATTACAATTTTTTAAATATTTGTTGTTCTAATATTCATGTATATGCTATTTTTGTATTTAAATTAATTATACTTTACATACATTTGAATCTATTCTCATTTCATAAAAAATATAAAATTCATGTCTTAAATTTATGTAAATCATATATAAGTATTGATATTTTATATAAATATTTTTACATACCTTCAAATTCCATATATATGCTTTTGTATGTCTATAATTTCTAAACTACTATTTTTACATATCTTTATTTTATACATATATATCCCTATAT